>CM075937.1:55610541-55723222 GCA_038030265.1 Corythucha ciliata
ATTAAAGATTCCTTACCGATTGCAGTCAGAAAGTTGCTTGTTCGGTCCCTGGTGTTCCCGCATTTTGATTATTGCTCTGCTGTCTTCAATGGGTTAAGTGCGGAGCAGGATTCTAGGCTGGAACGAGCACTCAACTCGTGCGTCAGATTTGTATACGACCTTCCCTACGTTGCTCACGTTTCTGAGTTTTACACGCGGTTGAGGTGGCTGAGGGTACGGTACGAATGGGATAAGTGAGGGGGGGGTGGTAACACATTTTACCGCCACCCAGTCACGGAGGCCTAAAACCGCCCCTGCTGTGTGGCTTGGATACCTACCCTCCCGCTCACAAGTTGCTCAAAGCGTAATTTCTAAGAATAAGAGTAGTTTATGGTTCAAGAACTATTGACCTATTTGTCCTACCACTAACGCCCTACCACTTTTTTTTTTTTACAGAGTCCCTATTTCATGTCTAATGTGCCTCATCTTCGGATGGATTTGGCTTCATCTACTAGACACACCCTCGGAGCAAATCACCACACACTACGCCCTAGGTGTCTACTCCATCTGCGCCAGTTGCATCGTATCGATGTTCACCGAGCCATTATACTTGGTGGCGCAGGCGTTTCTCTTCGTCAAATTAAGAGTATAACGTTACTTTTAATACCTCCGTCGACCGGTTCTTAAAAAATACAAAATTCGCGTCGTTCAGGTACTGGTAGAAACGGTCAGCGTATCGCTAAGAACGTTCATCTTTACGTCGCTCGTCATTTGGCGGCCTTCGATTGCCGTCGTGGCATTTTCAATCGCTCAAATTGCTAGCCAAGTGTGTTACGCAGTCATTTTTTGTGTTTATTTTTACCGAAGTTCCGAAAGAGTGGAAGGACGTCTGTGTGATCCCTTTACTCAAGCCAGGCAAACCACCCAACAATTGCGAGTCATACCGACCGATATCTCTGTCTTCTTGTGTCTCTAAGACTTTTGAAAGGATACTAAAAAATAGGCTCGAGTACTGGCTGGAACACAATAAGATTTTCCCTCAGTCAGTTTGGATTTCGAAAAGGCCACTCCTGCATGGACAGCAAAGCCCATTTCACGACTTACATCCAAATAGCATTTTCAGAAAGTAAAACCGTGGTTGCCGGGATGTTGAATATTTCTGGTGCTTTTGACAATGTTGACTTAAGAATATTAGCTCAAACAATGCTTGATGTCGGCATGTGTCACAAATTTGTCAATTTAGTCATGGCTCTTGTCGGTGACCGTCGCATTCACTTGCTGGTGAATAACGATATGCTTGGTCCTCGTTTGGCTCGATCAGTCTTACCTCAGGGAGACATTTTAAGTCCAATTCTTTACTCCTTATACGTTCACGCCGCAGAACGAGTCCTTCCAGCTGGCGTTAATATCTTACAATATGCCGACGATATATGCCTCTACGTGAAAAACTCATCCCCGTTAAGAGCCTTAGGGTGCGTTCATAGTGAATCACCTTCACTGCGATACCTCGATGAGCGATGCCCCGATGAATCATCGATGAAGAACAAACATCAATAATTGTATGGGACTGTTCATAGTGAAGCACCCTCACTGCGATGTTATCTTCGATACCTCGCGACTTTCTTCGATGATTTGAACCATAAGGTTCCTCGACCCCCCCTCCTGACCGTTGCTTTTTTTTTTTTTTTTTTTTTTTTTTTTTTTTTTTTTTTCAAAATAAGGGTTAAAGCTTGAAGGAATCAGGTGTGTGTGACTTACGTAAATTGTGTGAAGGTGGACTTTGAAAGATTTTGATAAGGAAGAAAAAACAACTGGCAGGAGGGGGGTCGAGGAACCATATGGTTCAAATCATCGATGATAGTAGAGATACTATAGATACAGGTAAAAGCAATGTTTGATAAGACTGACGCCATTTCTGTTCTGGATAAGAAAACCGCTAAAAAGAAGTATATTTTAAAAATTTGTTTTTCGGTGTTTCACAAATTCTTTTAGTCAGCGTGTAGTATAGAAAAGAAACGTGCATTACCGGCACGAGGAATATTGTTGTTCCAAACTTTTCATGCACTAGGTGAGTGTTATTGTAAGAAATAACTTTATTTTAAAGAATTCAAGGGTTGCATTTCAGCTACTTTGATGTTTAATTCGAATCATGCTTAATGTTAAACTTTGAAGGGCTTTCGAAGCTCCAACAACTTACTCGTAATGCATTCGTATTCGATAGTAAATAATGTTTCTTTCGACCCTACATCGAACCATCATTGATTATAAATTTTCGGGAACATCCTTAACGGCGTAGCCAGACCTTGTTCCAGGGGTGGGGCTTCTCAGGAGCCAGATGTCAGATGCATCATAACATGGTACGTGTGTAACGTACATTACAATGTTGCAACACAATCCTGCCTATTGCATTCAGAGAATAGTTCCAGCGTGAGGGCTAGGGTTGCCAGATACCCGAGGATCTATGTTCGGAGAGGGCCCAACTGGTTGTGTAATAGCCATTTACTGCTGTGTGAAACAGTCAGTTTTTTGGGTGAATTAGCCGGTTTTTGAAATAGTGCATGCGATACCTAACTCTCAAAGAGCTTTGCAATGGCAGCTTCATGTGGTTCGATATTTTTGTGCTTTGAGAATTTTGTGGTTAGAGCTATTTTGATTGGAGTTTCTTGTGGTTCGAGCTTTTTGTGGTGTCAGCTTTCTGTGGCTCGAGCTCTTTGTGTTTGGGGCAGGGGTGTTGGTACGGGGCATATGGGGGATAGATTCCCCCCCCCCCCAGAGCCACAAGTATACGAACGAAGGAGCACTAGTACCATAACGAAGAGCCCTATAAAATCTTCATGAGCGTTTCACGTTGAAGTTAGATTTAGCAGATTTTCTGGACTTGAAGCAGCCCGAAAAGGTCCGAGTACGTCCAGCTTTATCCTTGGACTTCAGACCCTACGCAGTAGTGTACCCAGGTACGGGGGGGATTCACCCCGGACCCTCTATCAGACAAAAATCGGTAATATTCGTGGCTATAGCTGCTAAAAAGCGCTGATTCGTGGTCTCGCGATGCAACTTCGAGACTAAAATTAAGAAAAAAACCGCTGATTCGTGGTACATGGAGGCCATTCTACGAATAAATTATAGAAATCAACGCAAAAGTGTTATATTTGGGCAAGCCAATATTGACAAATAAAAGACGCTTTCAGGTTAAAATTGGACAAAAATGGCAAATTCACAACACTGAAATGGCGTAAAATCGCCCATTCGCGTATGAAAAAGGGAATAGGATGGCCGCAAAATTAGCACAAAACGCTATTTCACAGCTGAAATTGGGAAAAATCGCTAATTGGCAATTTGCAGGTATAGATTTATGGAAAAACGTTAATTCACGAATACAAAATGAAGAAAATCACTAACTCGCTGCAAAAATTGAAAAAGTCACCAATTAGCGCAGCTAAAATTAAGAAAAACTTTAATTTTCAGTTCAAATTGTGGAAAAGTGCTAATTCTCAGTTAAAATGCAATTTATCGAAAAAAAAGCGACAGACCGACGGCATGCCAAAAACCACTTTTTTCAACTTTTTTGAGGTTGTACATTATGAATGTGATGTCAGCTCGGACTCGATTTTTTTCACGAACACCACACACTTCCATTCCCGTAGAGAACATGGAAGTAAAATGGAAAAATTGCTAATTTGCAGCTTAAATTGAGTCAAACGCCAATTCTTGGCAAAAATTGACAAAACTCGGTAGGTAATGCACGGGTTGGAGACGCTACCACGCTGCTAAAATTAGGAAAAAGCGAAAATTCGCAGCTAAAATTGTGAAACATCACTAATTCTCGAATTAAGTGTCTTGAAATTTATAATTTAAAATGATGATTTTTTGACATAAATGGATGGATAGATGTAAATTTTTTGGTTTGAAAAAAAATGTACATTTATAATTTAAATTCGCGCCTTCTGAAGGCATTTTCGTGGCTAAAATTCAGAAAATGGCAAATTCATGCATGGCTATAGTATAATGTTAAAAAATACGCTAATTCACGGCTAGAACTGGAAAGAAGCAATAATCTATACCTATAAAAGTTATATAGTTTTGCTAATGCGGTGGTAAAACGTGAAAAACCGCTAATTTGCGGGTAATATTTAGAAAATGAAATAATCAGCCTGGTCAAAATAAGAAAAAGGTTAATTTTAAGCCTAAAAATTGAGAAAATTGCTAATTTGCGGCTAAAAATGGAAAAAATCGCCAATTTACAGCTGAAATTGCGCCAAACGCCAATTTGTGATTGAAATTGAGAAAATTCGCTAATTCACAGGTTTGAAACGCTACGACGCGCCGCCGCTACAATTAAAAAAAAACGCTGATTCGCGGTTGAAATTTAGAAAAATTCTTATTTGCACCAAAAACTGAATACACGCCAATTTGCGGATTCTGAAGGCAAGTTTTCAGGCTGAAATTTAAAAAAATGCAAATTTGTGGCAATAGGTGAAGAAACCGCTAATTCGCGAGTAAACAGAAAAATCGCTCATGCATTGCGTATGGTGGACCAAAAAAATCCTAATTCGTGAAAAGTCCCCCTGTTTTGCGGCTAATACTGAGGAAAACACTTAAGAAAAACGTAAATTTCCAGCTAAAACTGAGATAAGTGCTAATCCCCTGGTAAAAAAATTTTAAAAATCGGTAATATGCTGCTATAATTCTGGAAAACGCCAAAATTCGCGGAGAATTAAGAAACATCGCTCACGGGATAAAAACGATACTTTGCTGCTAAAGTTGAGAAAATGCGCAAATCCATGGCTATGGGAGGGGGTGGGGCAAATCGCTAATCTGCGGCTGAAATTGAGAAGAACGATACACTCGGCCAAAATTGAGAAAATCGCTAATTTGCCGGTAGAGTCCAAGAATCGCCCTTAAGTGAGAGATTGAGGCTATGATTAGGCCAGCAAGATGTCCAGAGAGTGTGCTGGCTGGGTGGAATGATGACTAAAATGTGAAATTACCCCTCCTCTCACCCTTACGAGATTCCAAACTGATCCCCCCCCCCCAGAAAAAAATTCCTACCTAAGCCACTGGTTTGGGGTTTGAAACTTTTGTACTGTTTTTCTCAAATTTCAAATTGGCAACCCTAAGCTCGAGGATATCGCTCGTGTCATAATTGCTTTGAAACTCTTATTTTTCAGAGAATTTCATGCAGAAACTCCTCCAAAAGCTCCAAGTAAGGCGCGAAATAGTACCCGCTGAGTTTTCGAAGTAATATTGGCTCTGAAGATGGAAATGTAAAAAATTGGTAATTGTTAATTACAAATTACTTCGAAAAAGTGCTTTTAATTACAAATTACCAATTACAATGGCGTGTTGTTATCAATTAAAAATTACCAATTACTAATTGTAATTGAATTACGTAATTCAATTACTGCCCACCCCTGGCCACGAATTTGTGATTTTCCTCAATTTTACCCGCGAATTGTCGATTTTTCTTAATTTTAGCAGCGTAGTAGCGTTTCTAACCCGTGAATTAGCAAATTTTCTCAATTTTGGCCACGAATTGGCGTTTTTCGCAATTTTAGCTTTTAGCTGCAAATCGGTTTATTTTTTTAATTTTTAGCTGAAAATTAGAATTTTTTTTACATTTTAGCAACGCGCCATATTTCGTTACTTTTAGCTATAGATCAGCGCTTCTTCTCAGTTCAAGCCGGGAATCAGAGGTGTTTTTTAGCATTTTTAGCCATGAATATGCCGTTTTTCTCAATTAGCCAGTTTGCCTTCAGAAGGCACGAGGGCGAGAATTTAAGTTACAAATTTTACCACAATTCTGTCCGCGAATTGGTGATTTTCCTTAAGTTTAGACGAAAACTGGCACTTTTTCTCAATTATAGCAGCGCAGTAGCGCTTCTAGCCCGTGAATTCGCGAATTTTCTCAATTTTAGCCACGAATTGGCGTTTTCCGCAATTTTAGCCGCATATTAGCCATTTTTTCCATTTTATGTATTTAAGTTAGGAATTTTACCACAATTTTGTCCGCGAATTGGTAAGCACAGATATTCGTTTTTAATCCATTATTTATGATAATCTGACGATGGTCTGAGAGGGGCGCCACGGCCAAGGGGCGCGGGGGTGGTTTGGACACCCACTGTCCAAGGGGCCAGTCTGCCACTGCTTATATGTATAATATTATCTCTATGGGGCCCACCAATTTGTCAGAACTATAATCGGAAAAATTGGTGGCCACCGATTGGTCCGAATAGGCCAGCCGTTCGCTCCTCTCAAGGCGGGGTTTCCGAGTCATTTCTCCTGAGCTTATAGGCACGTCATTTGGAACAGGGTTTTCTCTGAGCGTTCGTTATTGTACACCCTGTAAATTATGATTTTATTAGTTTATTCTAATTCGAATAATTTTCCATACCGGGTGATTCTGGACAAGATGACCGAACTGTTTATGATTTTTTTCGGAAATAGGTACACTATTATTAGAGAGTGTCGACCGACCCGGGAAATTCGGGAAACCCGAGAAAAGTCCGGGAATTCTCAATGGTCGGGAAATATCCGGGAATCGCCTCATGCTTGATTTGAAAATGAATGAGAATGAGAATGGAACGATCACCATCCCGATCAATGTAAGTATAGGAACTATCATTTAATTTTACAGAACAGACCCATTGAAAACCAATCAAGGCTAAGATTGTGTGTAGGCTGTAGTTGTAGTGCGGAACTTAACGTCATCAACCCTGCAAACAATTATTAAACGATGACACTTTGATAGATTGTTCTATGGAACTGTAAGATAATGTTAAGACCAGTTACCCTTCTGTTACCACATGCAATCACAGCCCACCGCCCCCACCGGTGGCGGATCTAGGCCTATAGGCGGGTACATCAGACCTGAACGCCGGGGGCGAATTCCAAGCTGTTTGCGGGGGCAATTCGCTCCATTCCAGTTTGTAGGGATTCAGTTGCAGACTTGCGATGACTAGGCTGGCCGGGTATAGCCAATGGAAAGGGCGTGGACGGTAGATAAGTATCAAGTGGCGGAACTGCCTCCGTACCGTGAAGAACTCCACTGGGCCACTAATCGTAAGTATAAATTAACGCCTCCGCCTAAATGAGTCAAGTTAGGGAAAATATGTGAAAAGAACTTACTTCGCAAAGGCGTGAATATTTCGTGGGCTTCCAGCCGCCTCCTCGCCGGCAGTTGGCTTGCCACTTTTTTCTTCTCTCCGCCTCCGTGGGAAAAATAAAAAGTCGGTGGCCCGAAAGAGTGCTGTTGGTACAGTTAAATGCTGCACACCCGACCATTTCTATAAGTATTCGCTGAATGAACGTTCAATAAGAAAGAAATGAGAAACACCGAAATCCAATTTCAACAAACACCAAAGATAGTTGTAACGGGTGGAAACCCCGTTGACGTGGGGGAGTTTTAGGGGAGAAATGGTTGTTTTTTGGGTCCAATAGGTATTTTTATTAGTTAAGTATTTTTAAACAGTATTCTCTCAACTCTTCTCACAATTATTTAGATTCTAAGGATGGCTGGAAGGGGACTCTCTATTAACAGGGGAGGGGGGGGGGCAACAGCTAGTTGGTGGTGTTGATGAAGGGAACGCCGGACAGGAACTCTTTTCCTTTTTCCTCGATGCCCTCCTCGTGCTTGGGGATATTGGTGGAAGGAAGGGGAAAATGCTTACTAGGCGTTCTCATGGTATTCCTCCGATTCGTTTCTCTTTTTATTCGGTTTTTCATTTGATTGATTTAAATACTCCTCTTGGCCTTGATGTACTCGTTACATAGTCGTCTGATACGTTATCCAGAACATAAATGGTGGAGCTATCGAAGATCACATCGCAGTGAGGGTGCTTCACTATGAACAGCCCCATACAATTATTGATGTTTGTTCTTCATCGATGTTCATCGGGGCATCGCTCATCGAGGTATCGCAGTGAAGGTGATTCACTATGAACGCACCCTTAGAATTACTTAAAGAGGGAATACTCTCATTTCGGTCCTTTCTCCTTAACCTCGGGCTCGATAAATCCCCACATATAAAATCTGTAATATGTCCTTTTAATCGATCTCATGCATTCCCACTCCCAAATATAGCCGAAATTGGAAGCTCCAGTTTCCCTATTTCTGCAGAAGTAAAATTCTTGGGAATTACCCTAGACCGTAAATTAAACTGGTCTAGTCACATAAAACAACTTGTGACAAGAGCCGAAAAATATGTCAATATAATGCGTATGGTTTGCCACTGCCGTTGGGGAGCGGATCCTAAAATAATGTTAATTTTTTATAGAGAAACTGTACGCTTTATATTCGATTATGGCGCGGTTTTTTATGGCCAGGCATCACACGACACTCACCTACACAAGTTGAATTTAACCCAATATAAGTGTATTAGGCTATGCCTGGGTTTTTTGAAATCGACTCCCATAGACGTTGTGCTTAGAGAGGCGGGAGAGTATCCATTGCAAATTAGGAGGGAAATTTTATCCGATAGAATGCTCTTAAAAATCAAAGGTCTATATCCAAACTTATTTAATCAAATTTTAAATCTAAACCAACTAGATTTAACGTCCAACTACTGGAAGAAAATAAAATCCCCTCTATTGACCTCAAGTTTCCGCAATATTAACATAATTTGTCAACAGGTCTTCTCGAATAATATACTACCATTTTTTAGTCTACCAGGGCCAATTTATTCCTCATTTTTGTCAGGTCTAAATATCAATAGTATATTGTGTACCTAGGCGAGGCTGGGCGAATCGTCGAGGACCGGCAAAACACTTTCCCGGCAAGGTGCACATACTATTTTCTTTCCGGAATGATAGGAAAACTCGATTTTGCTGCCTTTCGTAGGGAGGGGAAAGAGGGACTTTTCCGGGCTAGCCTGACAAAGTCGCAAGACAAAGTAGCGCCCCAAGCGGCTTTGTGAAGAAAATGCATACTTTCCACGGCTAGCCCGAGAAAACTTTGCCGGGCTAGCCCGACAAAGACTTTGTCAGGCTAGCCCGGAAAAGTCCTTCTTTCCTCTCCGTATGGAGGCAGCAAAATTGAGTTTTCTCAGAATTTATCTTCAGAACTCCGAGCCAAACGGTTCCTTGGTCCAAACGACCGAAGAGAGAATTTCCCGTTTATACCCGGATTATTATAAAATATATACGGATGGTTCAGTCTCCCGTTCTGGCGTGGGCTATGCTATTTACGATTCAGAGCTACAACTGGGAAAACAATTTATTTTACGTTCGACAACACCCATATTTACAGCTGAACTTGTCGCTATAGTAGAAGCACTGAGATACTTCAGTGAGTTAGACCAAAATAAATTATTAATATTATGTGACAATAAAGGGGTAGTTCAAAGCCTACAAAATATCGGAATTAATTCGAGAACCCATAATATCATCGTAGAAATTATCCGTTTTATAGCGAACATGGAACTGTCCAACAAATCCATTGCATTCATGTGGATCCCAGCCCATAAGAGCATCAACGGTAACGAACAAGCCGATCGCTTAGCGAAAACTTCTACGCTGAACCCCTCAGCGGAAGTTGCATCTGCTTGCCAGACATTTTCTTTTTTTTGATTTTTTTAACTATATAACTCCTCCTCATCCAGAGACTTGGAATCGATTGTACTCAACATCGTTCAAAGGAAGAGCTTACAAGCAAATGTTTCCCAACATTGACACTAAAACGTGGTTCGGTAACGAATTCATCTCCAAGGACTGCGTAAAGACAATATGTAGACTTAGAGCAAACCACGGCCTGAGCCAACAGTACCTGCATAGACTGGGAACAGTCCCAACAGGTAACTGCGAAGTCTGTGGGACACAGGGCACCCTGGAACATACTATAATGGAGTGCAGCAGCTATCGTAACCAAAAGACCTTATTTCTTGACAATATTACTAACCTCATCACCTGTCCCTTTAACTACAGCACAATCTCATCGTCTAATTTCATCCCGGTATATAAGGCTTTATACAATTTCACTGTAGCCATCGACTTCAAAGTTTAAGCCATCTTATTAAAGCTTATTAAATAATTGTAACATATGGCTGTATGGTCCTCCACCAATGCCAGAAAAAAAAAAATCCATGAATTAGCTCCTTTTCTACATTTCACCCGGAAAATTATTGCATTTTCTCACATCTATCCACAAATAATAGATTTTTCTCAATTTTAGCCGCGGATTTTTTTTTTTTTTTTTGTTAAACGGGGAGGGAATCCCAGAAGAAACTATCTCCTACCAAACTCGACCTATGAGATCTATGTCAGAGATAAAAAAGATGGCGGACGAGGTCAGTAGCTGCTTTGGGTGCTCTAAAAACATATGTCTTTCGGATCTTGTGATTACTTGTAGCGGTCCGTGTGAACATGTTTTTCATGTCGCGTGCTCCGGTTTAACAAGACAAGCTGGAAAAATTATCGGGGAAAATGTGGGCATTATATTCTGGTTTTGTCCTACATGCAGACCCGCGACTCCTACACTAACGCCGCCTGCTCTGCAGCCGTCAGTCTCGACGAATTTGTCGCCTCAAGGTAACGATGACTTTTCCTCTTTGAAGGAGGAATTTACGTCTTTTAAACTTGACATATCGGCTAAGTTCGATAAATTAATGAATTGTTTCATGAATGTTGATACGACGAATCACCTGCAAGGTGCGATGTCCACTGACAAGCGTGGCAGTGTCAACAAAAACAACGTCAAATCGAATCCTCCCACTTCAATCGGGAAAAATGACATAATCCCGCGCCCTCGTGGCAAGGGGGACACAGCAAATTCCTTGAGCAGCCTCTCTACATTACCTACGAGCGGTATTAGATCTACACACTTAAAGACAACCCGTAATAATCAGCTGCGATCCCGGAACGTACTAACAGGGCAAAATTCTAGTTCTCGTTTGCAAACTGCACCTCGGAAAAGAGGTTTGTTCATTTCTCGGCTACATCCTGAAACAAGTGTTGAGGATTTCTCTGCCATTCTCTCGACTTTGAATTTGGGGTGTGAGGCCGTTACTATGAAGCTGAAAACAAGACACGACTCATACTCATCGTTCAGAATTATAGTTGACGAAGTTGATTACGGGAAAATAGAAAATCCTGATTTGTGGCCTCGAGGGTGCATATTGGCTGAGTCTTGGTCAATTTCTTCACAAACAGCAGCATCTTCTAAGTCTGACACGTCATCGAATACAACCTCCGGGTCTGATTGACTAACGCGCGGTCCCGGTTTCAAGTGTTTATACTCGAATATGCAGAGCTTTCCTAACAAGCTGAATGAAGTCAATGTTTACTTGTCCCATCATTCCGAGGTATGTGTATTAGCTGTTACGGAGCATTGGCTGAGTGACGGAGAACTCAGGTTTCACGTTCCGGACAATTTTCAGTGCATCTCGTTCTACTGCCGTGCGGAGGGTTCTCATGGAGGCTCTGCCATTTATTGTAGGAGCTCGGTCAGTGCGACGACGCTGCCTTGTCTAACTAACCTCTCAGTTGATAGGTTGATGGAAATCTCGGCGGTGAGTTTGCCTGATGTCGACATTATACTGTGTTGCATATATCGGCCTCCTTCTTCTTCCTTCACCGTATTCATCGACATGTTTGCCTCCTTTCTGGAACGGCTCACTCGATATAAGTCACCCATAGTGATAGTTGGGGACCTCAATATCCATATGGAAACAGAGAACGCTCAGCGTCAGGATTTAATGAATCTCATTCGTGCCTTTGGGCTTTGCTCAACCGTGTCAGAACATACAAGGACTCACTACAATGGCTCTCAGTCGACACTGGATGTGGTATTAACTAATGTACATCCGACGAAATTTTGTAGCCGAATCTGTGAAGAGAGTTTTTCGGATCACAGAGCTATAGAGTTTGGTGTTGGGCTTTCTCCCGGTCGGCTCTGTGACACGGTGTCATCAGTGGAGCAGGGGTGTGGAGTTTCTCGGCGAGACTTTGCATCTCTGAATGTTTGTTCTCTTCGGAGGGCCCTTTCCATGCCAGGCCTTTGGCATGGTGTGTATCTGGCTTCTTCCAGTGAGGCGTGCGACTCTTTCTTGGGGACTCTATTGCCTTTAGTTGACATGTACTGCCCTTGGGTTTCAAAAAGCAATAGACGACCTTCCCGCTCGGGGAGGTACCAGTGGTACACGTCGGAATTACAGGGAAAAAGAGAGCACTGTCTCCAGCTCCTTCGCCTAGAGCGATCTGACACGTCAGCCTCACATGATTGGAGACCCGCTCTTATGGCTGCTCGAAAAGACTATCGCCGATGCTTAAAGCAGGCAAAAATATCACACAACGACGAGAAAATTCAGAGCTCAGCAAACAAGTCTCGAACGGCATGGCAAATTGTCAGAAATGAACTTGGGAACGCTCTCTTGAGGGACTCCCCTAATAAATCGGATCTTTCAGCGGATGGTTTTAACGAATTCTTCATCAATGCGGCGCACGATAGGATTGCTGAGTTGCCACCGTCATCTAAGAGTTTCGAGGATTTTCTTCCGGACACGTGTATCCCTTCTGAGCCTCTCACTTTCACCGAGGCGTCAGTGGAGGAGGTCTTTGCGGTTCTGGAGGGCTTGAAGTTAACTAGCTCACCGGACATTTATGGTTTCACCGCGAGTTTCGTCCGTAGTATCGGGGCTGTAATTTTTTGAACCTCTGGCCTACGTGCTGAATTCGTTCTTCAAAACGGGAATCGTAGCAGATTCTCTTAAAATCGCACGGGTTATTCCTGTGCCTAAGAAGGGTCAAGCTGAATATTGTGAGTTCCGTCCGATTTCCATTACTTGTGTGTTCCTGAAGATCTTCGAGACGTTAATGAATAAGCGGCTATCGACCTTTCTTGAGAAATCGGCCGTGCTATCCAAGGACCAGTACGGTTTTCGGCGGGGTAAATCTACCTCGATGGCTGCCTTGGGGTTGGTGTGCCGTTGCCTTGAGGGTGCGGAAAAAAAGAATAAAACAGTCTTACGACTATTTGACTTGTCCTGCGCGTTCGACACTATCGATCATAACATTTTGTCCTCGAAACTCTTTTACCTGGGATTTGACGTTTCAGCGGTCGCCACGGTTCTCTCGACGCTCTCGGGCTGGCGGCAGTCTGTGTCTTTCGCTGGACAATGTTTCGACTCTTTTACCGGCCAAGGACATTGGGGTTAAGCAGGGCTCGATCTCTGGTCCTCCTATTTTCAGTCTGTACGTTAACGATCTCCCGCAAAACACCAATTCTGTCAATTCTCAGACTATTCTATATGCCGACGACGTCACGATTATTTGCTCCGGTTCATCGCTCGAAGACGCTGTTTCCGTGGTCGACGGATCCACGGCGTTGATCAGTGACTGGTGTCTGTCGAATCGTCTCTTGCTGAATACTTCCAAGACTCAAGACTTGAGTATCAACCTCACCTGCAGCAACGTTAACAATAATAGTGTGAAGTTCTTGGGGATAAATATCGACTCACGTTTGTCTGGTGTAGCTCATATTGATGCCTTGTGCTCGACGTTGTCAAGTTCCTTGTTCGTTTTGCGTCGGCTCTCCACTTCGCTGTCTAAAAGTGTTGTGAAGATGGTTTATTTTGCCATTTTCCACTCGAAAATGACGTATGGAATTTCTGTTTGGGGAAATTCAGCTCACACCTGCAAGGTATTTAAACTGCAGAAGAAGGCCATCCGTGTGCTTGCCGGTGTGAAATCCCGGGATACATGCCGACCTTTGTTCAGGGAGCTTGGAGTCCCCACCATCTACGCGGCCTTCATTTTGGAAATACTCTGCCTCACTAAGGAGTCGGTTGACACGGGCACAATTCTGTCCCACCAGCATGGATATCCCACTCGCAAAAGAGGTGAGCTGGTCCCCGAAAGATGTCGCTTGGCTCGCTCCGAGTCTCTCAACCCTCATGTGGTGGGGCCTCAGTTGTTTAATAAGCTGCCAACCTGCCTAAAAAATCTGCCAGCAAAGGGCTTTAGAAGGCAGCTTAAGCAACTTCTAATTGACATGGTGCCGTACTCGGTGGAAGAGTACAATTCTTCCATGAACCGCAGCTCGTTTTGACAATTCTATTTGTTCTTATTATTTATTTATTTATTGTTCATTGTTCTGCTGACGTTGTTTTACAACTTTTTCGTTGTGCTAACAATAAATCTTTATTATTATTATTATTATTATTGTGGTGTCCCCTCAGGTTGCCCTGCCAAGAAAGACGCTAGCTTTCAAGCGTTTCCGTAGCCGATGTTCCCGTATGTTTCCGTTCCGTTTCCGTTCCGGATGTTTCCGTAGCCAACCTGGAGATGTCTTCCGGTTGAAGCACATCATTTCCAAGATGGGTGAAAGCGTAACCACCCCAGAGCCTCGCACTCACACAGTACGTGCTCTGCTGTTTCCACGGCCAAGTCGCAAAATCTGCAAATGTCCGTGTCAGACTTCTCCATTAGTCTGAGTGTATATCGAAGGGCACAATGTCCCGTTTGCAGTCCCACCAAGATCCTAAGGTCTCCTCGGCTCAGAGAGATCAGGCCCTTCTCCGATCGTCCCTTTGCAGTGACAAAGAGCTTGACCTGCCTGAGACCTGGTTGTCTAACCCAGTGTTCACGATGCCTCTCGTCCAACTCACTATTTCATCCCTAAAACTTTCCTAAACTGAAGATTTTACCCTAAGACTAGCGGTTCCCTGCAAGAAAGATTTTTTTTTTTTCCGTCAGTACTGGATATACTGGTCAAAACTGGGTAACCATAAAAATCCCTATTTTTTCATCTTTAAGTTTTTGGGTGTCCCTCTGGCCCTGTCTGAACCGCGGCCTAGGTCGATCCGCCTCTCTCCACCCTCGCCACCGTTTACAGCGTGAGGGGGGGGGGTGTCTCCAGACAGCTTAAAGATGAGAAAATAGAGAATTAACGCATTTCTCAATCTTATTCACTAATTATCACAATGTTATCCGTGTTGTGTATGCGCTTTGCCTCAATTTTAGCCGCTAAATAGCGATTTTTCATCACTTCATCCGTAGATTAACCATTAACCATTTTATCAGTCTTAGCAGTGACTTTGCGATTTTGTATCATTCATAGCTATGAAAATCGGTTTTCCTCAATTTTAGCCGCGAATCAGCGATTTTATTCGCGAAATGGTGTTTTACACATTTAGCTGTGAACGAGCGCTTTTCATTTGGGGGTTCCTCTATTTTTGCTGCAAATTAGCAACTTTTCCAGCCATGAATTAGCACCTTATCTCAATTTCAGCCGCGAAATGCCCGTTGGAACCGTGAATTGTTGTTTTTAAAATGTTTTTTTTTTTTTTTTTTCGTACGTCACTGAGCCCTCCAGCCCGCTGAGTGCGGTGGGCTGAGTTTCCCATGGGTACGACTGCGTTTTTTTTTTGTTTTGTTTTTTTTTTTTTTTTTTTTTTTTTTAAACAAGAAATACCTTCCCCACATTTAAAATTTTCTCAATTGAAAAGAGAAAATGTTTAATTTTTTGTGTGTGTGTGAGGTGCGTGCAAACGCACCTCATACTGAAACTCACGGGGCCCCAACAAAAAACCTTCCCCGCTCTATAAACCAAGTGTAATATCGTCGCCAATTAAATCTTTGTTAATTGCACAGGTGTAAAATAAAAAAAAGTGATGAATGATTAAGTGAGAGGGGTGAAATATCTTTAATTAACTCGAGCCCGTTCTCACAAAGTCTGCTTTTCTATTTCACTTCGTCGAAGGAGAGTTGATTGTTGAGCCACTCGGGTGGGTGAGGGTAAGAGATGGACGGACTGCTCGCGGTGTATATACTTATTAACATCAAGCCAATTATATTTAACAAACTTTTTTTTTTTTTTAAGAATCTGAAAGAAAGATACAGGCAAACGTGAAAAATATCAACGTAAGCTCAGGCTGGGTTGGGCGTTGCACTTGGGAAGCGAATTGGAGCACGGCTAATTGTACCAAACCTTCGTTAGTTCAGTTTACTTAAGATGAAAGATATTTTTTTATTTTTTAGTTTGAAAAAACATTAGGGCCGCAGTATAGATAAGAAGTAAATGGGGGAGGGGGCTTTTCACTCCCCAGAATAACTCAAACGTCAACACCTCGGGGTAAAAACAAAACGTTCTCTTTTAAAAAATAATAATAATAATAATCGAGCTTTCCCCGGTGGAAGAAGGATTTTTGAAACACATGAAAGTGCTTGTTTGAAATTTACGAAGAAAATTGTTTGGAAGAAGAAAATTTAGTCAAATGGGTTATGGGGGCATCGCCTAGGAAGCTAGATGACGGGACAAAAAGTGCGAGCGAGGATTGTTCAAAACTAAATTCCGCGTCATGTCTAGACAACGTTATTGATCAAACCCAAATCGCTTCGGTTCATCCCAAGAGTGTAAAAGATTCAACGGCGAGTTATTCGGTTAAAAAAGTAGACGAAGGCGACGCCATGGTAGAAAAGGAGAATCGAACAAAAGAATCTGATCATCGCTCAAAACGATACGCGTCGCTTCGAGTTAAAAAGGGTATGGACAGATGTGGAAGTCATAACTTTTTGTTTGTTTAAAAAGAGTGTAGAAGTACGAAAATAGACAGGTCAAGAGTTGAGGAACCGTTCAAATATGTATCCCACAAAGAAAGGCTTCTACAAAGTTTAGAGGAGGCTCCACCGACTCCGCCGCCCGTTGATTTTTTGAGATCGAAAGACCAAAAATTGAGGAGCTCGCGAGAAAGAACTCTAAAACGAGTGACGAACGAGGCTCAGACCAATTTAGCCGGAGTGACCAATGAGATCACCTTTATCGACGTGAAAAAAGTGGACGAAGTGATTCAAGCGGAAATTCCGCGGCGACCGCGCGTCAGCGTCAACACTCAAACTTCGTTCATTACCGTTGTCAAGTCAAGCGGTGATTATTGTGTCTCCTCCTCGAAATCCGCCAGTCTTTTGGGGAAACGTCACTCGGACGACCGCCTCTCCACTTCGGGTGACTCGTCGGACGGGGTCGAAAAACCCGCAGTGTGCGCCCTTCACGCTCAGGTGACAACAACGCGTCGCCGCTCAAAGTGCGTTGGCACCATCGCGTCGTTCAAAAAACCGACTTGTTGTTTTTTTTATTTTTTTATTTTAGAAACGAAAAATGTGTCAAGTGTCACCGGTCCGTAGTACCTGACGATTACAGCACTCGAGCACGTCACTCGGGATCAACGTCAAGAACTGAGTTCTCCCTGTTGTCACCCGTGGACTCGATAGCTCTGAGTGAACTGTCAGGCCGAACGTCTCGTTCGACGCGATGGAAAAGACAGGAAAAATTTCGTGAGATGGAAGAATTGGGTCTTGGATTTGTGCGCAACGGAAAATGGGTATGGGGACACACACGTGCTTATACGGGTGACTCGCCTTTTCGAGTTGCTATCAATGGAAAAATCAAAAGACAATTTCAGGTGCCGACTGATATAATTTCAAGAACGATTTGGACTAAAATTGAAAAGTGTACGGCGAATTGTCAGGCGTCGTGGGGCCACAACAGTCAATCATTCAAGCGCGGATCGAAAAGAAAGGACTGATGCGAAAAACAGAATCAAAAGAAAACGCACTTTGTTAAAAGGGGGGGGGGTGTAAAAATTAAGTTCCTTAAACGTATAAATTATAATACTTCGGAAACGATTATACATAAATCACCTTGGAACACTAAGGCGGCTTTGTGACTGCTAAAGCAACACGCCAGGAGCGTAGCCAGCCCTTGATGGTCTAGGGGTGGGCCCAAGTCCAATGCGAGGAGTCGGACTTTTCAATTTATATTCCCTGAAAGACGTTTTGTTTTTTTTTAATCAAAACTGAAGATTTTACTCTGAAACAGAAAATTTTAATTCCAAAACAGACGATTTCACGCAAAAAGCTGAAGTATTACCCCAAAACTGGAGTTTTCATTGCACAACTGGCGATTTTATACCTCCAAAATTGACGTTTTTTACGTCACCAAGGCATCCTCAAAAACGCTATTTATAAATTCAAAATTATCTCCGATAAGTAGCCTATTCGCTTTACGAGAGATGATGCCCTTTTGCACATAAGAGCAGTATGGAAAAAAGTAAGTTGTTCAAAGTTGTTTGTAAGACCACGGCTGTGAAAATATGTTTTATTTTTAAAATAAAAATGAACTTGTCCCAATGGTTACATTTGTTTATGGATACGACAGTCTCCGGCACTTAGACGTTGAGATCCGTACCGTGGATTCCTTCACTTTACCTCTGTTTTGAGTATTTGATTTATGGGCCTTTTAATTTCTTGTCCTGAGTCTAGTCTTATAAGGTAGTGAAGTCGACCGAGACGTCTAAGGACAGAACCGAATTTCCAAATGGCCGTTCCAAGGTAATTCCTTGCTTGCACTCGGTCCCCTGGAGAAAGATGTCGCACAAGCCCGGTCTCTTCTGGTGTTGACTTGGCACAATTGCGTGTCGGTATCGGTTTCATAATGTGAAGTTTTGTTCGCAAAGATCGGTTCATGAATATTTCACCTGGACTTTTCCCGTTCCGCAGAGGCGTACTTCTGTACTTGAAAAGAAAAGCATTAAGTTTTTCTAGTAAACTTCCACTGTCATTACTCATTGTCTTCAGTTTTTGTTTGAAATTTTGTACAGAACGTTCCGCTAAGCCATTCGTTGCTGGATGATTTGGAGCGCAAAATCTCTGTTCAATGCCATTTGATCGACAGTAGCTGAAGAATTCGTCAGATTTGAAAATGCTAGCATTGTCCGAAACGATTGTCATTGGCAGGCCATTTCGCGCGAATATTTCGTCCAGGCATTTGATTGTTGATTTTGATGTGGGCGCCTTTGGAAACACATTTATTTCTAGCCATTTTGATCGCGCGTCGACAACAATCAAAAAATAATGTTCTTTGAAGGGGTCAGCGTAATCCACGTGAATGCGTTGCCAGTTCTCTGATGGTTCCTCCCAGCTGTGCGGAGGAGCCTTGGTAGGATTATTCTTTACTTCCGCGCAGCTTTGGCAACTTTTAGTGCATTTCATTTAAAAAATGCACTATTGGTCTCGCCCTGATCGTCGCACATATGGGTTGTGATACATTTTTTTCATGTTTCAGAACCCCTAGAACACGAATCCGAGGTCGGTTCAATTTGCTATATATAGTATATAGTTATATATATTTATGACCCTTTTTTGTTAGCACGATCACGGTCGCAATTTTCTACTTAGGGCAACCAAATTTGGTCTAAAAATCAATAGCGTGAATATCTCGGACGAGTTCGTGATCCAGGCGGATCGGTCCACGGGAAGGATGTGAAAGAGGGGTTTGAATTAATTGAAAATTCGCTACCGCACGGCTGTTGCTGCAATTGCCCCCAAAATTGACTCGAGTAATGAGAAATAAATGCGCTTTCGTATGAGACCCTAGTGAATCAAATCCGTTGATATGACAGGGCAGTTCTCGGCGGAGGGGAGCTATTAAATTAACGCTATGCCTCACTGGACCACCCAAGTACCGAAAAATTCCATTGACATTGTATTTTGAGCAGTCTCTTTCTTTTGATTTGCCTACAGTCTAATGAGTCTTAAGTAACAAAATCCTGAGGTGGGCCAAAAAGGGAGAAAAAAAAGAAAAGTTTTGTTCCGACAGCAGCCTATCGGGTAAAGTGCATTTCATTTATCCGGTCATGCACCATTTATCCGGTAATCGTGTAAGTTTGAATGAGATTATCATATTATAAATGAAATTCAGGCCGCGATAGAAATTCAAAATCAAATGTACAAAAAAAAAATGTCAAAGGCTGGAATTTCAACTTCCGGGAAATTCCCCCCTGGCGCAGGGGGCTAGACTAGACACAATTTAAAATTCACACCCACGGGAGCCCTTCTCAATCGTTCGTTAGTCCCAAAATTTCGGCATGATACCAATGTTGTACGCATTTTTTCTCTCCGTCACTTTATCTTCAGCAAGAGTGCGGCTGGAAGACATGATAAAAATGTTGTCATTTGTGATTGACATGTTGTGATTTGTTCTTATTTCATTCTGAAAATGCACTATTGGTCTCGTCGTGATGGTGGCAAACATGGGTCATGTCATGTTTTTTTCACGTTTCAGAACCTCTAGAACACGAATTCAGTGGTCTCCGGAATTCAAATATATGTGTATATATATATCGACACCTGAGCGGCCAAAGGGCCAACCTGCATTGTTTGGATCAAAGGGCCAATCTGAAATCGATCCAAGGTCAAACATTTTTGGGGCCATACTGAATTTTCTCGAGCCTGTTTTTGGGGCCAATCTGCAGGTTATATTTTCTTGAAGGGCCAAGCTGAAGGAATAAACAGTTCGATTATTCGTTGTCTGCTCTCCTATAGCAGCTGTAAAACATTCTGTGCAGCTGTTACTTCCGGACTGGAAATTTGTTGGCAGCAGTGTGAATGATTACGAAGAATTTACCGCGAGATTGTAAATATAGTGTTTCATTTACTTCACCTCGTGAATTGTTTTTTTTTAGACTAGGTAGTTGAATTTTTTAAAAGAAAAAACCTGTGTGCAATGGTAAAAACACGAGGTGGTAAAAAAATAAGTGCTTCAACGAGATCACAGCTTTTATTACGGCTTGCTCTGAAACGTGATAAAGAAGGTAAGCTTTTTACAAATAATTGGTTAATTTTCTGCATGCTAAAATTAATTTCACTCAGTCAAGTGCATGGGATTTTGAAAAATGGGTTCAATTAAGACATTTTCATGATCTTTTAGCATTCCTTTAAAAGCCTTGGTAAACTCAGTAAGTCAAGCCCTCCATTTCTTCTTATCCGTACGCCGTACCTCATCAGATCAACGAGGTTGATCATTATGCGCACAGGCGTACTATAGTTTTGATGATAACATTCACTCAAATTCGTTTTAAGGTTTAACACCTTTTTCTCCTTGAGCAAATCTACATTGGTTAACTTCATGGCCCGTATACCTGCGTGACGCTGTTTCACTTTTCAGGTGACTCTCTCAATGACACAAAAATTGATTCCGAAAGTGTCACCTTCCAACTTAACTTGTACTGCGAGTAACAAATATTTTCGAAAAAACGTCATAGTCTCATGGTACTTTAATTGTTATTCATTGTTACGCTGTAATAACACTTTGGAACGCATCACTAACATATTTTTTTTAAAAAATAAGTGCGCAGTACAAGTTAATGGTAAATTTCGAAAAGTCTTAAAATTTCAATTTCAACAGTTATTTGTCACTTCAGCAGATTGTTATTTAATGTTATGCGAAAAGAATCGTTTGGAACACGTGGGAAGTCGTATATCTGGGGGCGGCAAAAGCGCAGTACAAGTTAATGCTAAAATTGATGTCCAGTGAAAATTCCGAAAAAAATATTTTTTTACACAAGGAGGATTGTTATTTAATGTTACGTCATAAAATTGCTTTGGAACACGCGGCAAGTGCCATTTCTAGAAGGGGGCGGCGAATCCCCGGTCAGGTACCCGTATCACGCCACGGGTGAAGTGATCGTAATGTCTCACGGGACATCCATTGTTAATTATCATTGTTATGCAGAACTATCAATTTGGAACGTGAGAAACATGTTTGGAACGCGGGGGAAGTCGACTACCTGGGGGCGGCAGGAGCGCAGTACAAGTTAATGCTAAAATTGATGTCGAGTAAAAATTCCGAAAAAAATAGATTTTTACTCAAGGAGGATTGTTATTTAATGTTACGTCATAAAATTGCTTTGGAACACGCGGCAAGTGCCATTTCTAGAAGGGGGCGGCGAATCCCCGGTAAGGTACCCGTATCACGCCACGGGTGAAGTGATCGTAGTGTCTCACGGTACTTCCATTGTTAGTTATCATTGTTATGCATTACTATCTATTCGGAACGTGAGAAACACGTTTGGAACTCGGGGGAAGTCGATTACTTGGGGGCAGCAGGAGCGCAGTACAAGTTAATGCTAAAATTGATGTCGAGTAAAAATTCCGAAAAAAATAAATTTTTACTCAAGGAGGATTGTTATTTAATGTTACGTCATAAAATTGCTTTGGAACACGCGGCAAGTGCCATTTCTAGAAGGGGGCGGCGAATCCCCGGTCAGGTACCCGCGGTGAAGTGATCGTAATGTCTCACGGGACATCCATTGTTAATTATCATTGTTATGCAGTACTATCAATTTGTAACGTGAGAAACATGTTTGGAACGCGGGGGAAGTCGACTATCTGGGGGCGGCAGGAGCGCAGTACATGTTTTCGCTAAAATTGATGTCGAGTAAAAATTCTGAAAAAAATATTTTCATACATGATGAGGATTATTATTTAATGTAAAGTCATTATGTTCCAAAGCCAATAATGTTCCGCCTGAAGCCGTATTATTAGTTGCATTTTGTTGATTCTTTGCGCAACATGAATTTAACACAGATACAAGGGTACATATGATTTTTCAAGTAAGCAGTGATGTCAAAAGTTAGAGACATCGTCGTTATTTTATTGGATTTACTCAATTCGAATGGTAGGTTTGCTATTACCCATATTATTAGATTGTGTTAATACTGAAATATTCGAGGGATTCAGTAATCTGCTCGACAGACGTTCAACTTTTGATTCTTGTGTGTGAGTTGCTGGGGTATTGGAAATCTGACACACTGAATTGTGAATTCAGTGTAGATGTGTGAACAAATTCTAATGAAACTTTGTCATGAAATTTCCAGGGGCCTTATTCACTTACATCTGGCATCGTTGCTTTTTTCTAAATTCATATGTGTCTATTCAGATTTCTAAATTTCATGAATGATATTTTACTGTTTCTGCCAAAACACAGTTGCTACTTCGTTGGAGATGATTTTTTAACTTTTGTCAACGACTAGAAACTGTGTTTCGGTAGCAACGGTAATACATGTCATTTATGAAATTAAAGAAGCTGAACGGAAACATATGATTTTTGAAAAAGGAAATGTTTCCAGAAGTTGGAGAAGCCTCTGATTTCCGTAAACCACATCGTATGTAAAACAAATGGGGAACTTGCATGAATCTCAGATTGGGTAGAAAAGCATACCGGTGATTTGACCCGTGAACTGAAGGATAACAACGGAAGTTGCAACCCGATTGGTGCGTTTTAAGATTTTTAAAAAAGGTTCAAAGTTCTTCAGAAGAGGATGGATGGTGCGAGGGAAAATGACGTAAATACTTACTTGTGAAGCATTTGAGGGAACTCTAAAATTGTTTGTTTACAAATAACATGAAAAATGTCCCCCCATTAAACTCGTCTAACCCCCTCTTCCCCGCATCGTCCATTTCAATTAGTAAGTTTTTACGTAATCGAACCCCCACTCAAAATTTTTAAAAATTCCCTAAAAAAACATCCTTGACTTATTTCAAAGTTTAATGTGAGCAATAGACTTGTGGAAGAGCCCTCTTTAAGCAACACCAACTTTTGAAAAATGTGCAAGTTCCCCATTGGTATTATTGATTTTCTGGTTTCATTAGAATATTGTTTAACTATTGCGGGCTATTCACAAAACATTCCGAGTAATTCGTCGTTCATAATGTCGAATAATATTTTTAATTTAATCATTCCCGTTTACTTTTAAGTATGTATTTCTTTTCTTAAATCGTGTAATACAACAAATGAAATATTTTGGGAGCATTGCCAGTGGAGGAATACGGTCGCTGTTTCATGTCATCATAGACTTCCCATTCGTTGTTTTTGCGATGACCGAACGCTGTATAGTGCCCGACTGCGTTAGGATCTGCTGTACCAGTAAAAACCACCCCTCCACGTAGCTGATAGCTTCTGCCCCTTACCAGCAAATTTTTGGGGAGATCGACGGGTTTGCTAGTATATTGGGCCAACATCATTTCATTTGGCTCAATGATTTCCACGAATATGTGGAATGGGGATGGTTCCATAGAACGTGTTTTTGAGCCTTTACAGTTTAGAGGATCGATGGAACCCTCATCAAGAGTCCTGTCTCCTATTACAGGTGAATGACACGGCACCGTCCATTTCGCTGTCAACTCATCTTCGATTTTTTCCGACAGATTAACATCAGTGTCTTGTTTCTGAAGGTGAATAGTGACGACGGGAATAGGTAAAGTGCATCTATTCGTCTGGCAACTGTTGGTCGAGCAATCTTGTTTCTCTATTCCTGACGGAAAATCGCGATAAAGTTTGTTCACGATGCTTGAGACGGGAAGAGCCGCGTCAAGGGATATGAAATTTACATGTTCGGATGGCTTTCGTTCCCGACAAATAGGTTTCAATGCGTCTGCGCGCTTTTTATAAATTGACGCAGTTATTCCTTTTCCGATGATTTTTCGAATTATGTCAGCGACTAACACGTTGTTGGAAACAGCGTCCACGGCGGCTTTAAACTGTAAACTGTCGGAATAGGCTATGCAACCTAATTGAATGAGGGAGTCGAAGCCGCAGGTGTTCAAGACCATCATTGTCTCAAACTTGCCTTGAATGCTGCGTAGGTCACTGGAGCTTCCATTTTTTAGCAATGCGATCGCAGCGACTTTATTTGGTGTTGAGTAATCCACATGATGAAGAGTGGGGTTCACAGAAAGGTACGATTTGATCGAACGTTGGCTTTCCTCAACACGTATCTGAAACGTTTGAAAATACAAAAATTAATCTAATTTGTGTATTATTAGAAAAACTATTGGTTTTACTTTTCCCTCACCTTTTTTTTGATGGTTTCTGCAATGGTGAAATAGCCTGAGTGTCATCTGGGCATGACTTTTTCGCACTTGTCTGCTGAGAGAGGCCTCTCCAATTCTCTTCTTCCAACCCTTCGGCTAGAACATTCTTGTCTAGCACAAGATAGCCATAGTCTTCATTTGTAATAGACGTCTGCAGCGTTATTGGTTGTTGTTGGAACGATGCTTCAGCTAATTTGCACTTTCCACTGATGTTCCTAATGTGGGTAAACAGGAAATCATCAATCCTCGCCGGTAGAGTTAGATTTTTACAAACGCGATTCTTCGTGTTGTTAAAAGAACTTTCAACACAGGCACTACTTGAGGTTTCTGCACCGAAGCCGAAGTGAGGAACCATAACTCCTGTCCATAATGGAATAAGCTCACACAAATTTAATACGTCTTTAACAAGAGAAGGCAGGTATTGTTGATTTCCTCGGTCACCTTTGAAGTTGAGCTGGATGTTGTCTCGAATATTCTTCGCCCACGTCAGAAACGCCTTCCCAGTAGAGAATTCGACAAATGATTCTTGAGAGAACGCATTGAATTCCATTTCTTCTTCTTCAAAATTGTCTGGTTCTTCATACGAAAATCCTGAGACGAGATTGACCAAAAATTGTTTACTTGTTTCTGCTGGGGTTGGGTCCCCTGTCTCTTCGTCAATGCCCTCGGTTTCGTTTAAAGCCACTGTAAAAATGTGATGAAGACGAATTCGAACATCAGAAATATTTGTCGCCTGCATGACTTGGCAGAGAGCTCGAATGTACAATTGCCGCGTTCGCCTTAGTGCTCCCTTAAGGCTTGGAAATTGGGCAATGAGATGGACAGAATGGGCTACATCACATCGGACAAAGCAACGAGGAACTCCTTCCAATTTTTCGGCAGGGCCCATTGTCAGCACTTGGGCACAAAAATCGAGGTATGAAGATAAGCCAGAAAGGCCATTAAAGGCTTGGACACACGCTGATATCAACGGTCTCGACATATCAGTTACGATTTCTTTAGGAGCGATCTTGGCGTCCAAAAGCCATCTGCTCAGCCAATGACGGATCGTTTCTGTGTCATGCCTTTCACTGAGCATGTTAAAAGCCGCGTATTGTTTTTCTTCTCCCCGATGGGGTACCGTTGCTTCGTATAAAAAGATGTGAGACGATTTTAAACCCTCTTGTGTCCTCCGGATTCGTTTGACTATGCCTCCTGTTGCGTCAATACACATTCGTGGAACATCGTCGGTTTTGAATATTTTTTCTACGACCTTTACCTGTTCAGAACTCCAGTAATGTATAATTGTTTTATCATAGCCAAAATCCTTTATATAGCCACTGTAAGGGGGAGTATATTTAGCCATAGCTATCGCTTCCAATGGGTTTTCAGATGGTCTTGATCTATTTTGCGTCAGACATTTAGCCGCGCGCAGGACGTTGAGAGAAGGAACATGACTAGGCTCTTTATCTCCAAACTTCATTGTACTTTGTGCTTTCTGTTCCCTAATGACGCAAGCCGGAATTCGTTCCCGCAACATACGTTCAACAGCTTTGTCCCGTTCCTGTCCGGAGAGATGTCTTTTCTGTGTTGGGTGATTTTGTTTGTACCTCCCTGAAAATGTGCATGTCATGTACACTCGGTTACCATCCAATGGTTTTTCTTCCACTACACCACGAAGTGTAGCGTGACACCATTTACATTCACCCTTGATTTTCACATAACTGACGCATTCCGAAGCGCTTATCTCTCCTCCTTTGTAGCGCATACAGCAAGGAGCTCGTGTGTGATCATAAAAGTGAGAATGAATAACGTGGGTCCACACTCGCCTTTTCAGATATGTGTACGTTCGAGTTGACTTTCTGCCCTCCGCAGTTTTCGTCGTCCGTGTTACACTTTCCGGCCCCATCGATTTCCATTCTTCCGGACTGAAAGTGAAAGAGAACTGTAACTTATAATACTTCATGTCTCCAGATCTTTCCAAGAGACAAGTTTGTTCGTTCGCCTTCTCGCCACTATCGCTTTCTGTCGATTCTTGCTCGGTTGAAGAACTTTCAGAAGAAGTCTCTGCTGGTTCGGGATTAATGTTGTACATGGTCTTAGCTTCTCGTTCCACGGCCCCAACAAGTTCTCGAAAACCGTAACGGTTTTGAAAAATCAAGCTGTACAGGTAACTCGGTTTGATGTCGTATATTTCCCATTCCTTCAGTGTGGCACTAAGGCGTTGCCAAACATCATGACTGCGTGGAACGATTTTCCCTTCGCCACAGCTAATGGAGTCTTTTTCAGCGACTATGAACGGCTTGACTCTGTCTACCGGAAATTTACGTTTCTTCTTAGTAGATGAGTTCATCATTCCTGAAATTAATGAATGCAAGAGCAAAGCATTTACAAACAGACCAAAATGGGATAATGGTTTATTAGTAGTAGTGCTAATAAAGCAGTACACTCAGGGTGTAAACCAATTCAATGCTGGAGTTACGAAACTCGAACATTTTGTACGAACATGTCAACACACTACCACAGAATTGAAGGATAGGTTTTTTTTGTTTTTTTATGTTAGGTTATTAGCCGTAGCCGAGTCCGGACACCAAAGCCACCAATCGGCTCCTACGTCATACGCATAGCGGGTCCCGGATTCGAAAGAACTAGTTAGGCTCCCCAAACGTCCTCACCCTTTCCAGAACTCAGACCTTCTTAGCCCTGGAAAATTCTAGGTCGGTCAGCCTATCTGTTCCAAAAAAAATTGGCCATTCTTGCTGCTGCTAATCTCTCGCAATGCCCGACCACATGCCTGGGGGTCTCCTCCCGTAGACCACACCCCGCACAAAGTGAGTCTTCGTTTGGTCCCATTGTGAGTGCGTGAAGGATCAATTCTCTATATTCATTATGGGCAGATATACTTTTTTGGAATCACTCTTTGACTACTCGACCACTGTGTCTAAAAATTGGAGAATTGGAGGATAGTTTTTTTTTTTTTTTTTTTTTTTTTTTTTTTTTTTTTTTTTTAAGGTTGTTAGGTTATTAGCCGTAGTAGAGGATAGTAAGATAATATCTTTAGTAATCTCGTTATGCACTACTATATGAGCACTATATGAGCCGTTTGCCCAACGGACAGTTACGAAAAATTGCCGCTGATCGCTAATAACTCGAGAAATACGAATACAACGAAATTTAAACTTGGAGGATAGTTTTCTTATAATTTGTAGATGGTCTCCCATGAATTTGAATGAAATCGGCCCAGAAGTTTCCCGGAAAATCAAGCACCAATAAAAATGTATTTACATTTATATTTCCGAAAATATGAAAAATATGATCTTCGCGACAATTTTCCTTTAAACTAGACCATGAGGCCTATCAACAGGATTTTTTTTCAAAATTTTATCTCATGTACTTTCTGAGATAGGGGGGGGGGGACAGGTCACGTCGCCACGTCTGACGTCATTACTTCGTCCATGTTTGACTTAAAAATTTGAAAAAAATATATTTGTGATCCTTGAACCAAGCTCTTTCCAACGAAACCCCACTTGACGAGATAATTTAAAAATAAATTTTAAAGCCCCCACTTTCTTCGTCACCCCGGAGTGGGGGAAAATACAAAATCATTTTTTATTATTGAACTCGGATACTCATTTCATGGGAAAAATACCAAATATTCATGGTGTTTCAATTCATGTTTGAATAGGTAGATATAAAAACAAATTGACTTACCGTACGAATACAAACAGCAGGCAGACAGAACGTTTGGTCAGTATTCCAATGTAGAAGCACTTTTTCTACGAACTGAACATGAACAAGAACACCCGTAGCTCTCCAGTCCCATAACACAACCGCAAAAAAAATGCTGACGGTGGCAATCAAGAGAGTGCGTATCCAAAGGGGTCGAACTTTTTTTTTATCCTTTCCCATTCAGCCAAAAAGCTAAATCGGCAATTTAGACGAAAGAAATGCGCTCTGGTAGCGAACTCCGAATCGAAAACGCAGTTTACTGCCACTTTAAAGTATTGTATCCACAGTGCAAATTTTGGCTAGACGACTCTAAGGTGGGTTTACACGGAGTGCAACATGTTCGCCACGCGAGGCAGTGTTCCGCTCTATGAAATCTGATAATTATAAGAATCCTCGGAAACTATGTGAGCCGGCAGTTTAAGCAACTAAGCAAGGCAATACGGATGTCAAATTTTGTTCAAACGGAGCGGCTTGCGATAGGAAAACACAGATACAATTGGAAAAGTTCAAGCAGGACGGTAAGAAATTACACGGTTGAAGGCTTGAAGCGGTTTCAAAAGCGGCAGCGGCGCCGCACTGAACAAAAACGCATAAAACTCGGTGTTCACCAAAGTCCAAACAAGGCGGTGCACAGTGGGGCAATAGCGGCCAAAATTGGGGGAAAAAACTCAATAACTCCAGAAAGAAACGTACCTTGTCGATAGGGAGTTTTCTGCGTAAATATCAACATATCCGCTTCCCAAGGTCATACATTTTCAATGCTATAAATCCTCGAGTGCACAAGAAACCTGAATGATGGGGACTGAGAAAGGTGGACTTCGTTGTAATACCTGGAAACACTTAAAATTATCCCCTAATACTCAAATTTGCATTTTTGAACGTTCCTTGATAAGCCCTTGAGTAAAGAGCGTGTAATAGAAATAAATGTAGAATCTAAAAACAACAATTTTCTCTACAATTTCCTACTTAGGCCTGTTTCGCTCATTCTAAAAATTAGATGAAATTTAGGGTGAAAGTGTGGTGGCTGAAATTTTTAGAAAAATTAAACATTACGAATTTTCCCCGTTTAAAATGCCTGTCAAACCAACCGAAGGCAAACAATTTGCTCAAAAGTATCTTATTCCGATGAAAATACAAAGACTTATTATTGAGAAATAATAAGTCAAAAATGTGTTCAATACCACCCCGTCACCAAAATTTGGGAAAAGTCTACTTGGAAGCGAGAAACTACCTCTTTGTCGTAAAAAGTAACTGAAGCCTAGAGTGAGTGACCGACTAGGTACTTGCCGGCACCTTCGGGAAATGACGGGAAAGTAAAGACAAAATGACAAAACAGTCCACCTTGTGTATAACATTAATTTTTTCGGAATTTTTACTCGACATCAATTTTAGCCTTAACTTATGCTGCGCTCTCGCCGCCCCCAGATAGTCGACTTCCCAAGCGTTCCAAACGTATTTCTCACGTTCCAAATTGATAGTACAGCATACCAATGATAATTAACAATGACACTACCCTAAGGCTGTAGGATCACTTGACTGAAGGGGTGATACGAGTACCCGACCGGAAATTTACCGCCTCCTTCAAGAAATGTTCTCACATGCCGCGAGTTCCAAAGCAAAATAATGACGTAACATTAAATAACAATCCTCCTTGAGTAAAAATATATTTTTTTCGGAATTTTTACTCGACATCAATTTTAGCATTAACTTGTACTGCGCTCCTGCTGCCCCCAAGTAATCGACTTCCCCCGAGTTCCAAACGTGTTTCTCACGTTCCGAATAGATAGTAATGCATAACAATGATAATTAACAATGGATGTCCCGTGAGACATTACGATCACTTCACCCGTGGCGTGATACGGGTACCTGACCGGGGATTCGCCGCCCCCTTCTAGAAATGGCACTTGCCGCGTGTTCCAAAGCAATTTCATGACGTAACATTAAATAACAATCCTCCTTGTGTAAAAAAATATTTTTTTCGGAATTTTCACTGGACATCAATTTTAGCATTAACTTGTACTGCGCCCCCAGATATACGTCTTCCCACGTGTTCCAAACGATTCTTTTCGCATAACATTAAATAACAATCTGCTGAGGTGACAAATAACTGTTGAAATTGAAATTTTAAGACTTTTCGAAATTTACCATTAACTTGTACTGCGCACTTATTTTTTAAAAAAAATATGTTAGTGATGCGTTCCAAAGTGTTATTACAGCGTAACAATGAATAACAATTAAAGTACCATGAGACTATGACGTTTTTTCGAAAATATTTGTTACTCGCAGTACAAGTTAATGGACCTCTGAACTGGAAAGGTCTAGCGAAAATGGTAAAATAATATAGTTACTTCAAGCTTTACCATTTGTGATAGAAACTACTTCTCCTAAAACTGGGTTTCTCCTTTTAGAGAATTGACACGAGAAAGACAAAAATTTACAATCAAATCGTTGCCTCGCTGTTGAACCCCCCATTTCCGAAGAATACGAGCAACAACTAAGAGTAGAAAACTGCTCAATTGTAATGACGAACGGGACAAAAAGTTCGTCCCATACTGGTAAATAAAATTACTTCTATTTGGTCCAATTTTACTGAAAATCTTTTGGTGTTTCTTCCTTATAAAACGATACGATTTTTGGCTATTAAGGTGAATCACTTGGTGCTCTGAACCTCTGTTCTGAGTACGACGCCTTCGAACCACAAGATGGAGACATCTGAGTTTCTTTGTCGATTCAACCGAAAAAATCTTGCTTGAATGGTTAGATAGAAATTTTTGATTGCCTTTTTTGAAAGTGGGTCTCTATTGAATCTTGACTTTTTTGCCATTTCAGAGGATTCTGTCGATACAGGAAGTCCCGCCCTTGAATATTGTAGTTTGATGCCATCAGACAACGCTCAGGTACTTCCAATTATTGATTTGGAAGGATGCAGTTGGGTGACAAATGACCTTAATCAAGAAGAACTGCTGCAATTGGATGGTGGGTTCTTATGAAAATTGACAAGTATGGAGTATAATCTGCGCGATTTTACTCCAAAATCTACTCTCCTCTGGAATTCTAGTTTCATTTTTTTTAAACAACAGATAACGTCAATGACATCGAAGAAGAAGAAGAAGAAGAAGAAGAAGAAGAAGTAGAAGAAGAAAGGCTCCCTACAACACGAATTGAAAGTGACAACGAAGAATCGACACTGAATGATTTACACATTGTGGAAATGGAAAATCACAGTGAGATAGAAAACAATTATAACCACCTCTAAACACTGACAGAATCGTTTTAATTTTTCAGGCGTGGTCGACGAAACGTCAAATGTCGAAGATTCAAGCGGAAGGAGACCCTCGAAGAAGCTCCCGAAAAAAGTCGCGGGGAAACTCTTCAGAGAACAAGGGAAAGAATACGTTACTAGAAAGGGTAACGTTATAGCTGCAAGAACTGTAAAACCAGGCTGCAATGATGACAAATGCAAGAAGCACTGTTTGCAGAAATTTTCGGAGGGTGATAGGTGGAAGGTGCATTCACATTTTTGGAATCTTCCCCAGATTCAGAAAAAAGAATTTGTGCTAAAACATATCAGCAGAAAGGAAAAAGGACGAACTACGGTGGCTGGAAAAGAGAGTCGCAGACGATTCACTCGGGATTACTATCTACCAAAAGATAATTCGAAAATTGAGGTGTGCCGTGCGTTTTTCATTACAACTCTGGATGTTGGTCCCAAATTTCTGAGGTACACAGAAAGCAATGAAGGGGAGGGAAGCGCGAGACCTGAATGCAGAGGTAAGAGCAACCCGAAAAATAAGACTCCACCGAGAAGCATGAAAATACTCAGGACGTACATTGAAAGTTTACCTGCCGTACCGTCACACTATTGTAGGGGTCGCACCTCAAAAAAGTACCTGCCGCAAGAATACGAGTCCCTCAATGAACTTTATAGGAAATACCGACTGTACTGCGAAGAGAAAAATTATTCTCCGGTATCTGACTTCATTTTTCGGAAAGTTTTTAATTCCGAGTACAACATTGGAATCCATAACCCTAAAAAAGATAAATGTTCCCTTTGTGTGAAATTCTCCGCGCAAGATAAGCTGACTCTAGAAGATCTTGCTTTGAAGGAAAAACTTGATCAAGAAAAAGAGGCCATTAATGCAAAATACGCAGAGGACCAAGCCCGCGCTGCAAACGACAGCTCTTTCGTTTGTACGTCTTTCGACTTACAAAAAGTTCTCAACACCCCACATGGCAAGAGCATCTTATTTTTTTATGCGAGAAAGTACGCTGTCTATAATCTCACGTTCTATGAGAGCGCCTCTCGAAACGGATTATGTTACATGTGGGGAGAAAGGGATGGTAAGCGCGGAAGCAATGAAATTTGCACTGTAATGGAGATGTACTTAACTGCGTTAGATCAGCGCGGACACGTGAAGGAAGTCGCCCTATACTGCGACAACTGTGCTGGGCAGCAAAAAAACAAGGCAATGTTGTGTGCCATTTCATATTTTTTAGATTGCTGCCAGAACCTCCGAAAAGTGAGTTTGAATTTTTTACTCGCTGGGCATTCCATGATGACGGTAGACTCAATGCATGCTGTGATTGAACGGAGCATTCGGAACAAGACCATTTATGCACCCAGTGAATGGTTCACCGTAGTAACAAACGCAAGAACATCGCCTTTTCCTTACACAGTATTCAAACTTTCATTTCATGATTGGAAAGATTGGAAGTCGTACTCTGACAAAAGGCCAATCAATAAACATAATGATGACGGCTCCCTGTTTAAAATCAGCCAAGTCAGAAGAGTCGAGTTCGACAAGGCTTCGAATTCAGAGAACTTTTTCAAACTGTACAACAGCGCGATTGACAGAGAAGGTACTAGAGCTTATTTCAGTGACTGTAAAAAGACCCGACGCTCTCAGCTCCTGCCACCCAAGCGGCTGTACTCAAATGAGCTGCCTATCTCATCTTTGAAATACCGCGATTTGTGCAATTTGTGCAGCAAAGGGGCGATTCCGGCTCATTTCCATACGGAATTCTTCGGAATGTTGACAGCACCCACCGTTCCAGACCATTTAATTGAAACAGATGAAGAAGATGAACTTTCTTGAGTTCCAATAACAATTTTTACACTTCTGTTTTTTCATAATAAATGTTTTAGTTTTCGTTGCTTTTTTCTTGTTATTTGTAAGGTACTCAAGTCATTTTAATAAACCAAAATCAAGTTCTGTATTTTAGCAAAAACGAAAACTCTCTCTTTTTTATATCTCTGACAAGACGCCTCCACTCACACTCGTTGCTAGGGAACTCGCGTTCCCTACATCTTCCTTCCCCTTTCTCGGACGATCTTCTTTTCTACGAATTTGGTCGGCATGCTTGCGTTCACACTTCCCGTCCACAAGAACGTGATATGAGATGTCGCCTGTTCTTCTTAATATTATTCCTGGGGTCCAGCCTTTCGTCAGCTTGTTAGACACCCAGACTTCCTCCCCCTCGACGAACGATCTGAACCTTGTTCGAGAGTCTCTGTAAAGCCTTTGTTTTGTCAGGGCGACATCAATTTTTTTAGAAACGCAGGGCTTCAGTAAATCGAAAATTGATCGTAACCGACGACCCATTAGCAGTTCGCTTGGAGTTCTTCCCGTGGTAGAGTGAGGCGTGTTCCTATACGAAATTAAAAATTCTCTGAGCTTGTCCATAATCGTCCCTTTTGATTTATTTGCGGCTGTCATTCGAGTTTTGAATGTTCGAACTGCCCTTTCTGCTAATCCATTGCTTCTAGGATGATACGGGGTGACCTTAATGTGAGTGATGCAGTTTGTTTTGCAAAATTGACGAAATTCTAATGAAATGAATTGAGGACCATTGTCGGTGACCATCGAGACTGGAAGCCCGTGCTGAGCGAATATGTTCTTCAGAGCCTCGATCGTTGCTGCCGTCGTGGTAGTCCGCATCGGGATGACGTCCATCCATTTCGAGGTTGCATCCACCAAAACCAACCAGTAAGATCCCACGAATGGACCCGCAAAATCGAGGTGAAGTCTTGTCCAAGGTTGAGATGGGACATTCCACGAATAAATTGGCATTTCCTCTGCTTTTGGTCTGGATTGCTGACATGGATTGCACAGTTTTGCGTATTTTTCAATTTCTCTGTCAACACCAGGCCACCAGAAATGTAAACGAGCAATATCTCGCATGGCTCGAATCCCAGGATGACCCTTATGAATCATCTGGAGAAAGTTCTTCTGGAGTTCGAGGGGCACTAAAAGTCTACCATTCCACATGAGAATGCCTTCTTCGTATGACAGCTCGCTTTTCTTCTCGAAAAATGGATGGATTTTCACATCCAAGTCCTTCTTATCCGGCCATCCCCTTTCCAAATATCCGATAATTCTCTGCAATACTCTATCCCCGGCCGTCAATCTTCTAAAATGTGATGAAGTCACAGGCATGTCCTGTAAATGTAAGCGAAGAAGATGACAACGACTGGCCTTTCCCATTTCCTCCAGGCTACTCGGATGAACATCTGTCATTGGCAATCTCGACAACGAATCCGCGACAGTGTTGTTTTTACCTTGAACGTACTCTATAGTGTAGTCGTAGCTGCGAAGAATCAGCGCCCATCTTGTTAAACGATTCGCTGCCATCTTGGGTATCTCACGGTCGTTGCCTAGAATTTGAATAAGTGGTTTATGATCAGTTCTCAAAATGAACTTTCTGCCTCGAAGGTACTGATCGAAACGCTTGAGCGAGAAAATTAAAGCCAGAGCTTCTCTGTCTATAGCTGAATAGCGTTGTTCTGCTGGTTTGAGGAGCCTAGAGGCAAAAGCCACAGGTCGCTCCGTCCCATTAGGCATTTTATGGAACATGACTGCCCCGATTCCTTTTACGCTTGCATCAGCCGAGACAATCAGAGGTAGTTCCAAAGAATAGTGCGTAAGAGAGCTTGTGGACGTCATCAATGTTTTAAGTCGATTGAACACCGAAGTGCACTCATCATTCCAGACCCACTTGACATCCTTCTTCGTCAACCTGTGCAAGGGCGCGCAAATTCCCTGCAAGTTGTCAACAAAACGACTATAATAATTTATTGATCCAAGAAATGATTTGAGTTCTTGCACGTTCGACGGAGTGGGCATTTTATTTATCGCATCCAAGTGATCAGGCAAAGGGCGAATACCATCTTCGTCTAAGACGTGACCTAAGTACTGAACACTCTTTTGAAGCCATTTGCATTTTGAGACCTGAGTCTTTATTCCTGAAGCTGAAAGACGAGTCAAGACCTCTTCGACTGCAGTTAAATGATCTTCAATCGTGACTCCACTGATCAGAATATCATCTAGGTAGCATGCGACGTTCTTGATTCCCGAAAGAATAGTGTCCATTACCTTTTGAAAAAAATTTGGAGCAAAGCAAACGCCAAATGGAAGTCTCTTGTATTTAAAAAAACCTTTGTGAGTTGAAATCACGAGAAAATGTTGGGACTCCTCTTCCACTTCCAGTTGTAGATAAGCATCCTTCAAATCGAGTACAGAGAAAAATCTGCCCCCACTGAGTTTTGAAGTTATTTCGTCGAAAGTCGGTAAAGGATGAAAATCAGTGAGAATGTGTGGGTTTATTGTAACCCTGAAATCCCCGCAAAGGCGGACAGCCCCGTTTGATTTCATTACAATTACCACAGGGGAAGCCCACGTGAGAGGACTAGACGTGGCGTCCACAGGCTCTAAAACTTCAGCCTTTACCAATCTCTCTATCTCATCCTCCACTTGAGAGCGTAGGGCAAAAGGGACCGGTCGAGGGCGAAAAACTCTGGGAAAAGTTCCTTCTTTCATGTGAATTTTAGCCTTGTAGCCCAATATTTTACCCGAGCCTTCGAAAACGTTCTTGAATTTTGAGAGCAATGAATTGAGGTTATTCTGACCGATTTCACTAGTGGATTTCGAGGAGTTTGTTTTCTGATCACCTACGAAACACAAACGAGCACCTTCAGGCATGGGCAACTTGAAAATTAAAGCCCAGTCTAGGCCGAATAAAGGTAAATCATTTCGTTTAACAACAACGACCTCCAATCTTTTGCGCTTCCCAAACGCCGACACCTGAAGATTTAACTTCCCTATCGTTTCCACTGGGAATCCCGTGTACGCAAGAAGGTTGTCCGTCGGAGCCAATGGAGGAGATCCTAGTTTTTTCCATACACGTTTACTTATGACTGACTTAGCAGCTCCTGGATCATACAACATTTCCAATCTAACTCCATTAAGTTCTACAGGTACCATAAGCTTCGTCCCACATCCGTTAATGTTGTTCACGGCGTCTTGACTGCAAAGGGAACTGGCACTAGTACTTCCAGACCCTCCTAACTGTCGTGCTCTGATGTTTTGATTTGACGCCCCAGCGTCAACGATTATGGCGCGATGAGTTTTAACACACACCCTTGCGAAATGGTTTTCTTTACCACACGCATTGCATTTGGAGCCTGAAGCAGGGCATTTTCGTCCCACTCCGTGCTTTGGAAAACCGCACTGCAAACAGTCTGTGGAACGTGATAACTTCCGTGGACGCGGTTTCCCAGGAAAATCCCGTGTGTTTCCTACAGACTTGTTGCTGGCCTTCCCTCCAATCCGGTTTACTTCAGGATTAATGGTGGTAAATGTGGAGAGTACCGCCCTTTGTGATGAAGCCCTCTCCAACGCCAGTGCAGTTGCTTCTACCTCGGAAAAAGTTGTGGTATTGGACGGATGTAAACGAATCAGTTCCTCTTGCCAGCGCGCCTGATTGATCCCAATTACCAACTGATCCCGCAATCGTTCGCTCAATGACTCGCCAAAATCACAAGTACCTGCTAACACCCTCAAACCATTGACAAATTTCGGAATTGTTTCGCCTTCGTTCCTAAACCTGGATGCGAAGGTGCGACGTTCGGAAAAAATACAAGTTGATTTGACGTAATAACCGTTTAGGACCCGTTTCAAATCCGTGTACGGTACCGTCCTAATCTCTTTCGGTCGGAAATGGTCGACCAAAATTTTGAACGACGTGGGACCCACTGAAGAAAGGAAAAGAATCGCTTTGACATCGTCTGTCACTGTGTTACCCAGCAAGTGTCTTTCAAGCTCTATTTCAAACCGACTCATGTAATAAGGCCATTCCTCTGATTCCTCGTCGAAACTAGGGAATTTAAAGCTTCGTAAAAAAGACATGTTACCTGCTGGATATGTTTCTTTTCCTCGCCTGTCTTCACCACTGTCTACTTCATCGTCTGAAGTCTGCTTCCGTTGGACGTTTGGTGTTGAGTCCCCGTCTTCGTCATGTCTGTCCTTTCTTCGTGCACTTTTGCTTTTAGATTTATATGGCATTACAGCCACAAGCGCGAAAAAAAATAAAAAAAATTTAAAAAAATTGTCCGCAGCGCCAAATGTAAGGTACTCAAGTCATTTTAATAAACCAAAATCAAGTTCTGTATTTTAGCAAAAACGAAAACTCTCTCTTTTTTATATCTCTGACAAGACGCCTCCACTCACACTCGTTGCTAGGGAACTCGCGTTCCCTACATTATTATTGCCTATTTATCCACAATGCTTCAAAAAAAACATTGAATCCTTCATGTTGGCTGAGCCCAAACTGTTGAATGAAGTAAAAAAACAAAAGCCCCAAGGGCCAAACTGACAGATTGGTCTTTTGAGCACACGAGCGCCTCAAGGACCGCGTAGAGCCCGTCATAAGACACCGGTCGGTATTGCATTTGGGCCTAATCGGTCAAGGTGGAGGGGGGAAAAATAGGGCTTGAAGTCGTCAAAAAATCACTAAAAATCACCAGTTGATTCTAGAAGCATCATATTCGGTATGTATACTCCATGTTAGACTAGCCTTTGATTCCCATTTTAATTTTCTGAAAAAGTCAAGGGGGAGGGGGTGGTGCCCCCGGGGTGGAAGTAAGTGTGAGGCCTTGTTAGCACGATAACTCTCGTAGAAATTAATTTAGCGGAACGCACTTTGGCACAAAAATCAGTAGTCATAAGGCCCCGGTCGGTATTGCATTTGGGCCAAATCGGTCAAGGTGGAGGGGGGAAAATAGGGGTTGAAATGGTAAAAAAATCACAACAAATCACCAGTTGATTCCAGAAGCATTATATTCGGTATGATGATTCCATTTTGAAATAGCCTTTGATTCCCATTAAGTTCAGCTTAAACAAACCCGGCAGCAAACAGTACGAGGGAGGGTCAAACATAAACGAAACAAATCATGGTCTCAACATTACTACTTCTGGGACGGCTTAGGGTATCCGTATACAAAATGAAATGCACTCTTTCCGACCGCCAGCTGCCGGAGCGAAATTTTTATAAAATTGATTTTGAATTTATATCGCGGCCTGAATTTCATTTATAATATGATAATCTCATTCAAACTTAAACGATTACCGGATAAATGGTGCATGACCGGATAAATGAAATGCACTTTACCCGACAGGCTGCTGTCGGAACAAAACTTTTGCTATGGATTCTATATTTTTGTCAATTCCTGGCCAATAGCAAATGCTCCGTGCAATAGCCTTCATTTTGACTATGCCAACATGAGACGAATGTAATTCTTTTAATATAGTCGGACGCAAAGTGACTGGCACATAAACACGAACGCCACGCATTATTATGCCCGAGTGCATCGAATATTCAGCGTCTCGAACTCTTCCGGAAATTAGCTTACTTTTAAGAGTCGAAAGCTCGGGGTCTTTGTCGGTTTCTTGTCTAATCAATTCTGGAGTAATGAGCAAGTGTTTGCAATTGTGTTCAAGTTCGTTTGATTAACTTCGTAAGATTCTTCGGAAGAATGTAATTTTTTTACGTCCAGTGTAAGGGGATTTCGGGAAAAATAGTCGACGTGGCGGTGTAAATGAGCAGGTTTGTGTTTTATGTCATATTCGAATGAGCTCAAAAATTGTGCATAACGAAGAAGTCTATGTGCTGATATTACAGGCAGTGATTTATTGGGGTGAAAAATTTGTTCTAGAGGCTTGTCAACAATTAAAGTAAATTTTCTGTCGTATAGATAATGATAAAATTTTTTAAATGCCCAAAAAACAGCTGTCGCTTCACGATCTAATTGGCTGTAGTTGGATTCACTTTTCGTTAATGTCCGTGATGCAAAAGAATTGGGACGCTCTTCTCCGTCTATAATGTGCGACAATACTGCGGCAAGACCATAAGGACTGGCATCCGTTGCCAGAGTTACCGGAAAATTCGAGTTGAACGGGACAAGAACACGTTCACTGGAAATTTCTTTTTTTATTTCTTGAAAGGCCTTTTGACACTCAGGAGTCCACTTGAATCGTACGTTTTTCTGCAAGACGCACTGCGTCAATTTTGTCTGAGCACTTGGACAAGCCTTGACTACTTATTAAATGTCCCAAATATTTTACCTCTTTTTTGAAGAACTTACATTTAGACTTATTAACATGAAGGCCATATTTTCTAAGTGTTTGAAGACATTTCTCCAGCCTCTGGCAGCATTCATCGAAAGTTTGGATTAAAAAGTCGTCGAAATACGCAACTGTTCCTTCCAAACCTGCTACTATTTGATCTACTGCTTTATGAAATTCTTTTGGAGCTGTTTTGATACCCATGAATAAACGCTTAGCCTTATAAGTTCCCAGCGGGCGTCGATACAGCGGCGTAGTGCTGACTCGCTTCGTCCAATTCGACATGTAAATATGCCTTATAAAGGTCAAGATCACAATAGTAATTCCCTCCATTAAGTTTATTGAATAAATCTTCTATTCGAGGTATTGCATAGCGGGTGTCTTGAAGTTGGGGATTTAGAGTGACTTTATACTCCGCACAAATTCGAATAGACTGATCGGATGAATGAACTATAAGACTAGAGAGTTCCCCATTCCGACTTGTCAACTTTTTCCAAAATTCTTTCTGAAACGAGATTTTCTATTTCTTTTTTGTTTTTTTCGAGAAGTGCGTAAGGTACTGGTCTTGGCTTCATGAAGACAGGAACAGCATTGGCTTTTTTTCAGGGAACACTTAAAATTAGGAAGAAGACCAACGCTTGGCTCAAAAACATCATTATACTTCGCCATTAACTTGTTAATAACAGACTGAATTGTGCTGGTGTCGGGATCAGCTGAATTTTGTATATTATTTACAGTTTGCAAGTTTATTTTCAATTTTCTAATCCATTCCCTCCCAAGAATGGAGGAGAAGTCTTGTTTCACTACGTACAGATTCCCATGGCTTCGTCTTCCCTGGTAGAAAATAGGGACCCGTGCGACCCCTATTTGGTGAAAAATTTCACCCGTGTATGAACGGAACCCGATTTTATAAGGTGTGAGCTCTACCTTAATGTTAAGTTTTTTGAAATTTGTTGCGGACAATAAGGTTACACGGCTGCCTGTGTCAATTTCGAACCGATGAGAACTTCCTGCTACTCGGACTCAGTCCATAAAAGGTTTATCATTTAGGTTTCCCGAACAATTAATGTTGATAATATTGGTTACCTTGTTACAGGTGAAGTCACTGTCGTCGGATGCGTCACTTTTTTCGGACTCTATGACTTGATTGGTTCGGTTCTGTTGTGATAAACAAACTTTTTTTATGTGTCCGGGTTTTCCGCAGGCGTCACACCGGAGATTTCTTTTAGACTTGCAATTCCTTGTTCGGTGGTTGTCTCGTCCACAAGACAAGCATACGTTTTGAAGCCCAAGGCGGGCGAGCATATCACGTTTTTTGTCCGATTGTGAAGACTTGGAAACAAAATGTGTTTGATTTTTTTGTATTTTTTTAACTTCGTGGACTTCACTGTCTGGAGATGTATACAAATAATTCTGCCGTTTCGCAGCTTCCATCGCTAGAGCTATTTCTACCGATTTTTCGAGGTCTAGTGTGTCGTCCTTTTGGAGAATTTGCTCCCGAATGTTGGAATCTCGAAGGCCTCGGATGAACTGAGCTTGCAGAGTGCTTTGAATGGTTCTGTTGCAGCTATCGTTATGACATGTCCAGTTACATGAGACGCCCAATTCTTTTAGTCCAGATAAGTAACTGAGAAACAGTTTCACCATTCCTTTGGAAGCGAGATAGGAAATTGTGCCGTTCCGTATGCACGTTGGATTTTGGACACAATTGTTTCTCAAGTGTTGTTATCAAAGTCATATGGAAAACCAAGTCATTCAGCTCGTGGTGATAACATGTAACCAATCTGGGGTTGGGATAATTGCTCACTACAGATAGCACCACTATTAGTATGAGCTGTATCATTATCCATATTATGCCAACCGCTGTTTTGTTGTTTACCGTTGTCTGTTATCAATTTATCAAGTCGCCCTAGCCGGCCGGCCGGTTCCTAGCCCATAACGAAAAAGACTGGGACAAATCGCGTGACCTCACTACCCCAGAAAATGTATAGAAGTGCAAGAAAACCGTAGCATGACAGCGACAACTGTGAGTCACACCGTAATCAGGTCCCATAGGACCCTGATCGCCTAATAAATATTTGTCTCCAATTTTAAGGATAGTCTCTTGTAAATCGAATACGATTGTTCGAAGATTCTTCAGTTGTACTGAAATCGTCGAACTTGAAGCTCCCAGGCACCTAACTCAAATAGCGTTTTCCATTAGCACAAAAAGTAGAGCTGGGGCTGCTCCAGGTCTGATCTGATAAGAGTTTCAAGGTTCCATTTGCCAATTGATCCTCAGCAGAGCGACTTTTTATTCGTTCCATTCATCCCTACGCTCCTCCATGGATCAGAGCTAGAGCAACTTCAACTGCTCCGTCAAAATCGACGGAGCGGTAAACCTCTCTTGGAAGGTTCATTGTGATAAGCATGGTTTGAGTTCGTATTTTGTTTTTCGTCGCGGATGAAGCCAACGATTTGTTGAACGAAAGCGGTTTAACAATCATTCAAGTTCTGTTATTCGTAGGTACCATTATCGTCGATTACTCAACAGATCCAGAGAAGTGGTCAGATGAAGCCACTAGGCTCATTTTGAAATGTATGGATAACTCTAGTCTAGAGTCAAGCTCGTCCGACGAAAAATATGAAAATAAGATGACTACGTGGGCTATTATTGCAGCATCAATCAGTAAGGAGAAGACAGAATAACAAAAACCTAGTACCAGTGTTCCAATCGTTACAAAACGGTTCATCCGGATTCTCTACATTAATGAAGTTATCCCTTTATGTATTACATATTTCCCCCAAAGCCCATTCCTTCATTTTTCCTGCCGCCACAAAGCGTGTTTGCTGGCCGAGAATGTCTAAATTCGCAACTTGTTGTTATTAGATATCAATTATGTTCTTGGAAGAACATTATTAATGGAATTGGGCATTGAACTCACGAAGGGATGCGCCCGATTCGTTCATAGTCATGCTAATAAGTACATTCTCGCTAATAAATACAAGCACTCCACACAAAAATATACAAGTGCTTAGCTCATGCACGTAAATAAATATGTACTTCCATTCAATACAAACACAAAAACTACAAAACAGTCATGATGAGAAAGGTTGTTATTAAAGAGCGCTCTCTTCCACATGTTAAAAGTCGTTCCATTCTAACTCACTCTTAGCCAGATTTTGGTTCGATCCGAGCGGGCTTGTGACGTCACAAGAGCCGCCCCAGAGCACTTTTGAAATGGCAAAAGGAAAACGCTAAAAGTGAACTGGGTAAGTAGATGTCAAGTCCAAACATGCCTTGATTGGCTGGCTAAGTCTTGCTTTTTCAGCTAGAATGAAGTGAAAATGCGATGCGTGATTGCGATGGATGACATTACTCGTCATATCGGCGGTTAATCCGATGTGTTCGAAAAACACTGAGCACTGGTGGCCAGATCCCCTTCTCTCTTTCACGACACACCCAACCTTCACTCATCCGACCTGTTTTGTGCATTCCGTGTATCTGGTTCTTTGGCGTTAGTGGACCAAGGGTATCTAGTTTTTAATTTGCGACGTAGGAGGATACTTATTATGTTGTTATATTCGTTCATTTGGAATTATCGACCAGGTATGCACTCATATCGCTTGCTTTTTTAATTTACTTTGCTGTTGACCTTATGTGTTGTTCATCTGTGCCAATCAGGTCTTTAAGAAGATGTCAAATTAGATCGAAAGCTTGATCATAATCTAGTGCCCGTTTATTTTTTTACAACTACTCGATACGTCACCGTTCCGCTGGTCGATAGAAAAGTCACCTATCACAGTGAGAAGTGTGTAATAATAATAATATTAATAATAATAATTTGTTAGCATGTTCCAACAATTGATGTACAGCTTCATCACAGGATTATTAAATCAATAAGTAAAAACTGCCTTGTCGAACTCAGACGTGAACGCGTTTTACGCGTTGACCATTAAAAAGTTCTTCAGCCACTTCTTGAACGTTCGCACTCCCAGAAGCATCCGGGCCTCGCTATCCGCATGCCAATGCGGCCGGTTTCTGCCATAACCCTACTGAGTAGCTGCAAACCCCCTTTAATTTGTCCGAAAATGGGAGTTTTTATTTTTTAACGATTTGCCGATTTCACCCACCGGGAGGGCCGTGAGGCCTAAAGAGGCCCGTTCGGATCGAGGCTCTGCCTCACGGGCTCCCAGGCTGTCTGGTGATTAAAAGTGTCAGCGTGTGATTATAGATTATTTTATATTCTCTCTTATTTTATGCGGACAGTATTATTCTGATCAATTTTACTAGACTTTTTTCCACTAGTGAAGCTCGCAAATCCCACTCTAAACCCTTCTAAAGCCAAACACTACTGGTAGAGCCTTTTTTGTATTTATTTTCCTGTACGTATTTTGGATGCATGATCAAGATCAGCGGTCATCAACCGGAGATTCGTAGTTTTCCAATTGACAGCTTCAGAACGAATGAGATTGACTTTACAATTTTTCTTTTTTCAACGAATTGAGGGAATAAATATTTGAAACTGGAAGAATTATATTAATATTAATTAGTGGAGAAAATTAGGTTTATGATGATTTCTTCAATTTTATTATTACTATAATATTTCAGTCGCAAAATCATTACGGCATTGAAGGCAGGATGAGCTGAGGGGGTCCGTCGACCGTGGGCTTGTGTTGATTGCTTCTGTGAGTTTGAAAAGGCCACCGCTGGTCCAGATACAGGGGTGGGCAAGATACTTGAGTATTTAAAATACTTTGTATTTTAAATACAAAATACGTATTTTGTAATTGTATTTAAATACTTTTGGAAAAGTATTTGTATTTCTGTATTTAAAATACATTTTTGAAAGTATTTTGGGCTTTGTATTTGAAATACATTTTCAAAAGTATTTTGTATTTCACACTCAACGAAAATACAAATACAAATACAAATACAAATACTCGTGACAATTATTGAGAAAAACGACGCTAATTCAAGTTTAAACTGGACCAAAATGGCAAATTCACAACTCAAATGGCGAAAAATCGCCTATTAATAAAAAAAATAGAATAGATAATGTGCTAATTCGCTGCAAAATTATCAGAAAACGCTATTTCACAGCTGAAATGAAGAAAAATCAATAATTCGCGGCTGAAATTGAGAAAACGAAAATCTGTATAGCTTCTGAAAGAATCAAGGCTCAAACTGAGAAACAGCGCTAATCCGTAGAAAAAAATTGCTCACGCGGGCTAAAACCTAAAAAAACTACGCGGCTAGAATTGTAAAATATTAATTAGCGGGGCCAACTTTAAGAAAAACACTAATTTTCAACTCAAACTGAGAAAAAAGTGCCAATTGGCTGCTAAAAAATGGGTAAACTGCAGCTGAAAATGAGGAAAACGCCAAATCGTGGCTAAAATGGAGGAAAATCGCCAATAAAAACGAAAGAATCCCTACTGCACTGCTAAAATTGATTAAAAGCGCTAACCCGTGGCCAAAATTGGTTAAAGTTGTAGCGTGCCAACAGCTAACAAATCTCAATTTTTATTTAAAAAATAACAAATATTATGTTAAAAAAACAACATAAGTCAGTTTAATCGCGAGTTCTTATTTTCCCAATTTTTCATTGTCGTTATAAAAAAGATCTCTAAATTTTTCTTTGGCCGTTATTTTGTACACCGAAGAGAGCGCGACCCACAAAGTCACTAAACCTTGAAAAATTGACAAAACGCAAATGCGTAACTTCTGTTCGAGGCTAAAACTAAACAATAAACGCTAATCCATAGCAAAAATTGAAGGAAAACTCGTTTTCAGCTCAAATTGGGAAAAAGTGTTATTCCCGGCTAAAATTTGAAAAAATCACGAATTCGTGGTTGAAAAATTAAGGTAATTCGCGAATTCACAGATTAGAAACGCTTCAAAGCAGCTAAAGTTGAAAAAAACGCGAATTTACGGCTAAAATTGAGGAAAATAATCGCGGATAAAGTGTGTTGGAATTTCTAATTCCGCCTTCTGACGACAACTTTGTGGCTAAAATTGAGGTAAACGGCAAATTCATGGTTATAAGTAAAAGAAAAAACACTGATTCACGGCTAGAACTGAGATGAAGCCCTATTCTACATATAATTAAAATTGAAAAAAATTACTAATGCGGTGCCAAAATGTAAAAGAACCCGCCAATTTGCGGCTAATATAGAGAAAATCAGTAATTATTCTGGCTAGAATAAAGAGAAAAGTTAATTTTCAGCCTGAATTGAAACAAAAAGTGCTAATTCACTGTCAAAAATGGTAGAATTGCCGATTTGCAGTAAAAATATCGGAAAACGCCAATTCGTGGCTAAAATAAACAAAATTCGCTAATACACGGGCTAGAAATAGCTACTGCACTGCTAAAATTACGAAAAAGCGCTAATTTACGGCTAAGATTGAGACAAATTTAAATTTGCGTCAAAAATTGAAAATACGTTAATTCGCGGCTTCCTCGGGAGACTTTGCGGCTAAAATTGAGAAAAAGCGCTAATTTATGGCTATGGGTGAAAAACTCGCAAATTCGCGGCTAAAACTGAGACGAAATCGCTATTCCGCAGTGTATGGTCACGGTGAACAAAAAATGCTAATTTGTGGTAAACATTTCGAGAATTTTGCGGCTAATATTGAGTAATTTTCAGCTCATACTGAGTAAACCGCTAGAAAAAATCGCTAATTTGCAGCTAAAATTGTGGAAAACGCCAACTCGAGGAAAGTTAAAGAAACATCGCTGATTCACAGGATACAAAATCTACTTTGCTGCTAAAGTTGGGGAAAAGCGCATATTTATGTCTTTATGGGGGGGGGGATTACCCCGCTAATCAGTTGCTAATTTGCGGCGGAAAGCGCTAATTTGCTGTTAAAGTTGACAAAAAGCACTCTTTCGCGGCTAAAATGGAGAAATTCGCAGTTTAAACTTGGCATAAGCGCTGTTTAGCGGATAGACTGTGGAAATAGCGGTAATTTGCTTACATTATATGGAAAAGGCCTTGGCTAAAATTTAGAAAAGGCCTTAGAGGTTACCAATAGAGGTTTTATGTATATTTAGAGACTTTTAGGGGCCTCTTGAAGGTTTCCGCCCTGGGCCCCGATATAGGTCCACCAGTGACCTCACCTCCTTTTCAGCTCGACGATCCACCAGTGCTCGCCGGTTCGGTACGGTGACAACTTGTCTACTTTTTTTTGCGTATCGCGGCGCAGCGCCATTTCGCGCTGCTATATTTTGTCAACTTGTCTATTGAAGGACCTGATATTTTTGAATTATTTATTTTTCGTGTTTTTCGCACTATCTGCCATCGAAATCGAATTTTTGAAAAGTATTTTAAATTGTATTTGTATTTTATTCAAAATACAATTCAAAAAGTATTTGTATTTCAGTATTTAAAATACATTTTTGAAAGTATTTTGGGCTTTGTATTTAAAATACATTTTCAAAGTATTTTGCCCACCCCTGTCCAGATACTATGCTAACGTTCAGCCGTCGCTTCCGTGTGATTCTTAAGTGTAAAGAGGCGGTCACTTTGTTTACTTCATGGGACAATGTTGATATACGATTCAAGAAATTCTGGGTCAATTAATTATTATTTTTGCAATATACATATTAGGTCAGTCAAAAAGAACACTAAAAATAGCTAAAATAACAATTAATTTGAGACCTGGCCCAGCTCTGTAGGTTAGATAGTAGCTTAGTAGATTAGATAGTAGATAGTGGATTAGGTAGTAGTAGATTGGTAATTTGTTTTGCCGAAATGATGGAATTTTTGGCTTTGTTTTGTGTGAAACTTACCACTGAGCAATGTTCTATCACAAAGTGAACGTAAACAGCGCCAAATGAAGTTTTAGTGGGAGATTTTCAACTTTTTGTAAACTTAAAATTTCTTTAAAAAACAATAAATTACCAATTTTGAAGAGCTGAATCTTGGCATATCTGCCCCACAGAGCTGGGCTATGTCTCAAATTGTAGCGAATTTAATATACTTGAAAATTGTAGTTCGCGATTATTAACGCGAAAAGGATGAATGCATTTTAGGAGATAATTTAGTAAAAGCACTGGAAAAAGTGCTAATATTCCGCGGTTCTTCGAGTGCTCTGAAAGTAGCACAGCTCTTTCGAAGCTGCAAACTTGGATTTAGACTACGGATATTGGTCCTAACAACATATTGAAAAATCAGAACCAGCCGTTTAATGGCGATTTTATTGTTCTTGTTGCATCCCATTTTCAATTTTAGCTAGTTGTACTCGAAGAGATTATATGTAGAATCAACAAACGCGTACACGGCTTAGCCGAATGCATATTCTCCTTCACTTTTCGCCTTCTACTCATCCCTTCAAGCGAAACCCGAACAGAACAGATCCTGAAGAGTTCAGGTGGCGTTTGTCCGAAGAGGTTTGTTTGCTCGGTAAAAAAAACTCCAGGAATTTCGCTAGAGGGATGAGTATTAGTAGTGAAGGAGTAGATGTTTTCAGCTAAGCCGTGTACGCGTTTGTAGGTGCTGTAAACTGATTAAATACTAAATAGGACTGACTGCATTGAAAATGGGACGCTTTATTGAAACTGGTCTGCAAAAAAATTAGGTAAAACAACTTTTTTTTCTAAATTGGTGAAAACTTCGTGCGAAAAATTGGTGCCTAGTTTGCGGGGGGGGGGGGTGCTGCCTAAAACGCAGATCCTTTGAGTTTTCCGTGGCTGCGATTTGCTGGAGTTGAAGCTCTCACTCTCTCTATCCAAAGTCGAGTACATCGGCATTCTTACGTAGACGAGTAATGACGCGGAATTAATTTTGATTTCAGGACGTAGTCAAACTTGGGGCGATAGGAATTGCATTAAGAAACGATTTTAAAAATAATGCTATAGTGATTTAAATTTTACATGGAACGATATTTGACTGGAGAGGAGGTTCGTCGCACAAACATCCAGGGGCGCAGCATGAGAGGACACGGGTGGGCAGTTGCTATCCAGCGAACGCATAATGGAGTAACCCTCAGCCGACATTCATCGAAAATAACAAATCCTGAAACGTTCGTTACCTTCTGATTACTTAAAGTGTGGAATTTATACACTCACTTTCATTGTAAGCTCTTCCACAGGCTTCTGGAAATTCCACAGGAATTAACGGATCATGTTCCTTCACATAGTTAATAATACGCCAGTAGAACGTCAATGTAGTCGATTATACCAATTTAGCAGTAAAATACTAACTTCAAACTCCTCGAGGAAATCAGCAATTTCACCACAGGACGGGAACTGAACATCGGGCGTGTAGAAAGGGCAATTATCCATCCAAGAAAACTCGCCTTTAATCGTGAACTATCGGTGTATCCTTCTCATGTCAAAAAACGACATTTTTGCCATAGTTAATGATACTTTAGCCACTGATTTTCAAATGTTGTCCTCAGCAACTTACTATTTTCGTTAATTACTATCTTAGCTGGGCCTCTCAAGCTGAATATCCGGCATAATATTAGCGTATAGTCGTAGGCAGTTAAGAAATTGAAGTTCCTGCAGTACAATGTGCTCTAAATTCTCTCTAATTTTGGGTTTCACTGGCGTTTATGAGTACGAGTGACAATAAAAATATCAAAACAATAACCCTTGTAAGTTACCTTAGCAACAGCAAGCTTAGCTTTTTTAATTGATTGAGCTTCTACATGTGGTAGTGTTATCTGGCGTGATAAATTTTCTCTACCCCGGATTGGTTTCAACTTCATCACTAGGGAGCTGAATAACTTGGTTTTCTATACAACTTTGGTGTTATCAACTCGTCATAAGTCTTCGATGACGGCAGATCTGGTGACGTGAGGCTTGCAAGAAAAGTGTAATATTTCCCTCCAAGAGCGTTAATTAGTATTCGAGCTTTGAGCGTTTCATTGGCCGGTGAAGTTCCGCGAATGTTGCGGAGTTCAAAGAAATTCTCCAGCCTTTGACGGTAGGACTTGAAGGATTCTTGTTCTTCGTCGAATGTGTTGAAGTGCACCGAGTGTGTGTCAGAACGAGTACCATGTTGTGGTACGTCGGTCGGGCCGTGGAGCACTACTTGTTGAAGGAGCTGCCCGAGAACCGCGCTTTGGGTGCGCAGTGCTTCCAAAATTGACTCATTTTGTTGCCGAACGTCTTCTTCGGCCATGTCTTAGTTTTCCTCTCCACTTGTTGTATCTCACGAAATAAGTACGATTGCCAAATAAGAATTAGGTTGACTTTTATTGTTTTATTGAACAATGAGGAAGTTTCACATTTTCCAAAAATATTTTTTTTCGTTACGGTATATGATTCCTTTTATGTAAAAAAATGAATAAAAAATTAAAACCGTTTAGAAATATTTTTTTTTTATTAACAAAAGTTGGCATATTTGAAATACCGCCAAAACGATAATTTTCCACAACGTCATATGCCTTGTTATGTCTCTGTCCTTGTCATGCTTCTAAATGGCTTATTTGTTCACCCTTCATGCCTTTATTATATGTATTCGTTGAAAAAATAAACGCAAAGAAACAGAAGAAGTGGATTTTTTTTGTTTTGTTTTCTTGTAATCGCGCGTTCGGTAAAAAATATGCCTAAAATCGCTCTCCGGGATGGCTTTCAGCCGGCTTCAACTGTCAACTTACCGGCCCTATCAATGTTCGCCGTTTGCAAATTCATTAATGAAAACATTGAATATTCCAACGTTGAAGGGAGAGGAGTTAAACTTTGACGGTAATATACATAATATACATTTATTATAAAGTTAGGGATTGTCAACAATCCCAGTAAAAGTAGACTTTCCTTTTAAAGACACGCAGTCAAAGTTGATAGGAACAATTTACATTCGACTTTGACTAGGGTTTTTAAAAAAAAATTAACTTAGAAAAACAGGCATGAAGAGCCAACTTAAAGGTCGATCCAGTGGGTGCTCACTCAAGGCGGGGGGTGCAAAACTTCAAGGGGGTCACGTCTGATTGGCTCCCCCCGAGATCTGTACCAACCTAACTGATTATCAACAAAAATGTAAACAAATGGAATTTGTTTCTTTCAAGTGAACTGAATTATTTATGTAGTTTTTTCACGTTAAATTAATAATACAAAATGGGGTTTGCTTCAAATTAACACGCATTAGTGAAATAATTGGCAACATTTTTTTCTTTCAAAACTGTGGCCATTTACAAAATAAAATCCGTTTTTTGTTATGAAAAATCAGCTGAAATAAAATTCGAGCTTGGAAAAATTCGTCTTTTGTTGCTTTCTGTACTGACGTCGAGCGTTTTGCGTTGTGATTCAAGTGCTTTGGTAATTTTCTTGTGATTTTTATTTTATTTTATTTTTTCGACCTTTTCCGACTCAACGGACACGACTCCGGAAGAGTTGAACCGCTCAATTCACAAAATGGTTAAGTAAGTACATATTTCTGTCTTATTTACTGAAAAATAACTTCAAGGGGATTGTGTATTTCCTATTAACGCAGGAAGGTTTCTAGTTCATTTAGTTTCAGGATCCTAAACTGTCTAATTTAACAAAAATTGTGTTCTTATGGGGTGAAGCTTGGTGCCAAACAGTTCTTTCAACGGCTATTGATATTTGCTTCACACGAATGAGAACTTGAGAGGAGCAGATTTGCCAGACTAGTATACTTGACAACATTTAGTATTTCATAGGATAATTTGGAGGGCTAATGCATTTCATTGTAGAATATTGCGTTATTAAGAATATTGCGTTTTCAGGGCGGGGGAGGGGGCTTTGGTAGTAATGGAGAAAGGAACTTTATATTCTTCTTAGAAAGAGTTTAATTTACGGAATGAACAAAAGCTGACGGAATGGGTTTCGTAGATAAGTATTCCGACGAAACTAGTGCAGAATCATAATAAAAAAAAAAAATTTCTTTACACTGGTTACTCGAGGGAAGTTCCTAAAGTACTCGGATTTTGAGAATCGAGATAGTATTTTTATCAGGGTACCACGAGACTATTGAGTGCGTCATAAAATCAGAGTGTAGCGTTGGGGGGGGGGAGCAGACAGAATTGACCAATACCAGTAATATTTTACGCTTTACATAGAGAATAAATCCTACGATTCACCTTCTTCTTTCTCGTAGACAAATTCACATCAAATTTCAATTATGTATTTTGCTTTCACTATGGGCTTTATTTCACAATACCAAATACACTTATTCCCATTGGGTAATTATCATACTGAACATTACCTACAGGAGGGAAGGGATATTGTTACATGACTATGTTACTAATTAATTTTATATGATTTGCAGAAGACACTTTCAGCACAATAAATGTGCGGTCTGTGGATGTGAACCGGAAAAGTTTCCTTTTCGTAGTTTTTTTCGATTTCCTGTGGCCGATCCCTTGAGGTAAGTAACTATTGTTCAAATCTACCCAAATCTTGCCGATGTTAAATTATATTCTCACAACAAGTTTTTAACAATTAGGTGCAACGTGTGGATCAAGTTTTCGAGGAGTGAGCATGTCCAACGGTTGGATGGAACATCCCTGGCCGATCGTCGGATATGTGATCTTCACTTCGAAGACCATTATGTCATGCGTCCAACTCAACGTGGAGGGAGACCGCTCCTTTTTAATAACGCTATTCCTACTTTAAGCCCTAGTTTAAGTAGTATTAGTGCTATTATTAGTCCTCATCAACCCTCGTCCTCTGATGTGGACTATTGTTACGATCGTCCCCCTGTATTCCCTTCTCCTTCCGACCAATTCATTGCTTCCTCTGGTACTTCCCACCCGGAAGACACGCCAAATATTTTAAATGATGGAGGAATAACATTGCCGTATAATTCGTCAAAAATTGATTGTGCGATTCATACCACTTCCAAAGAAAGCTCAAGCGGTCACTATCTAAGTGACCACTCATACGCCCTGACATCTGCTTGTGCGAGCAATCCTTTTTCTTCTACTTCTATCAGACTGGCTACTTCTGATCTCACCTCAGTACCCTCCTTTTCATTCAATGCACAGGAGTCTTCTCAGCCCTCGACTTCTTTCACTGATCATTCATCCAATGAATCGGTTCGTCCTTCTAATCAATCAAAGTACAATCTAAATCCAAATGTTGAAAATTCTTCGACTAAAAAGTTAAGAACAAAAATTAAAAATTTACAACACTCATTCAAAAAGGCAAGAAATAATCTTAAAGAAGTTTCTACCATATTTAAATCGAAACACAAGCTCCTGAATACATTATCTGCTAACATGTCACCAGCTTTAGTTCAAATTATGAAAATGGACTACAAAAATTTTCAACGCGACCCTCGAGGCCGACGGTGGTCTTTAGACGACAAAATTTTAGCGCTCTCGATTTTCAAGAAAAGTCCTAAGTGCTATAATTTTGTTCGTAAACTTGTACCTCTCCCCGGGAGAAAAACGCTTTCGAACCTCCTACAATGCATCCCTATCACCGTAGGCATGAACGAAAAAATACTCTCATTCCTAAAAATCAAATTTCAAAATTCTCCTGCTTCCGATAGGGTATGCTCGTTGCTTTTTGATGAAATGTCCATCAGGGAACATTTATCTTACAGTTCTGCGAATGACTTAGTGGATGGATTCGAGGACCTTGGTTCGCTTGGAACAACGAACTTAGTAGCAAACCATGCACTCGTTTTCATGATTAGATCTTTGAAGTCCAACTGGAAAATGCCTATAGCTTATTATTTTACGAAAGATACATGTAAAAAAAGTAATTTGTCAGAATTAATTCGTAAAATATTATGTGATTTACAGAGCGTAGGCATGATCCCTAAGGTTCTTATTTGTGATCAAGGTTCAAGTAACATGGGTGCAATAAGAATACTAACAGCTTCAAGCGAATCAAATTTTTGTTTCCAAATTAACGGTCACAAAATATTCATTGTTTATGATCCCCCTCACCTGCTAAAAAGCTCGAGAAACATGCTTTTTTTACACAATTTGAAAATCGGGGAAGAGCTCATCGAGTGGCAATACATTCGCCGGTACTTCGAAGTGGATAAAGGGTTTTTTAACTTGAGCGCCAATTTAACTGAAAGCCATGTGAATCCTACGGGAAAAAGTAAAATGAAGGTCAAATTCGCGGCTCAGACCTTCAGCCACACAGTGGGATCAGGCATGAAGTATTGCATACTCGGAAAGCTACTGCCACCTGAGGCTCAAGCAACTGCTAGTTTTGTTAGTGACATGGACTTATTATTTGATAGCTTCAATGGTAAATCCATTACGCCTGAAAAGGGAAAACGGCTTCGTACCTGCTTCTCCAATAAAAGTCAACATTTGGAATTTTGGAAGGGAATGTTGGGCAAAATTGATCATTGGGAGTTCCTAAATCCTAAAAGTGACTGTTCAAAGAGACCTCCCTCTCAAGACGGCTGGATAAGTAACATCAATTCGGTGACAATGTTACTCCAAGAACTAGAACCCTTAAAGATAAAATTTCTAAACATGCGAAATTTGAATCAGGATCCACTTGAAATTTTTTTCTCAATGATCAGGCAGCACTGTGGATGGAATAACAATCCCACAACAGGGCAATTTATAGCCGCTTACAAAACAGTGATAATTAATAATTTGTCCCATCTTGGTAAAAATTCCAACTGTGAGGCTGACAACACTGCTTTTTTAACTGATCTAAAAGAATTCATTTCCGAACTTATTCCTAAAAAAAGTCACAACCAGCCTAAATCGCAAACACTACAAGTGAATGTAACCCAAAATCACATCCTGAAGCCACCGGCGTTCATTTATGATAACGACTATTCGTCTTTGGCTGTTCAGTCAAGTGCCTATATCGCAGGATATATAATTAAAAAAGTTGTTCCAAAATCATGCTCTGCCTGCATCACAAGTTTCCATTCCGAGGAACTGGAAAAATATCATAGTTTTATTCAATCAAAAGAATATCAATCAGACCGCCAATCCCTGACATACCCACACAAACATTTTGTTGAATTCGTAATTTCAGCCACAGATGCCATGTTGAAAAAATCATGGACTGTATTGCACCTGAAAGATTTAAGGTGCACCTTAAGCTCCGAAGTTATTGCCACGCATGATTTTTCCTGGATAGGATGTAGTAAGCACAAATCAGAGATGATTAACCATATTACTTGTGTCCTGTGCAATATTGTTATTCACAAGAGATGTAAAAGGCTAAACCAGACGCTGTCCCAGAAGTATAAACGCTTGGCAAACGCTCATCGTGTTAAAATATTCCAGCACTCGTAAATTCAATAGAACCAATACATCACACCAGAAACAGCACGCATGATCGTTTATAATTCCGTGCCAGGGTCTGCCTTACCTTATACAGGGTGGTCGGTTTTGAGTAGCAAAAAAAAATTGGGTAATAGTACACCGAAAATGGGATAAAAAAGTCCTATTCGGATATTGACCTATCTCTTTTTGTTTCCGAGTAATAATTTTTTTAGTGATTTTTAGGCGCAACTGTGTTTTTCAACGAAAAACTGTTATTTCTCAGCTTCTACTTCACTTTTTTTCAAAAGTAATGGCAGTTTCGAAATCTACGTAAAATTTGCTATGGGATGAAAGCAAAATCAATATTCTAAATGGTCAAAAACGTTTTCGTTGCTTTAATGCAAAAAAACCAAGAATTTGACTTCATAAAACAATTTACCGTGTCACCAAAAATAGCTTCACACGTTGTCAAACGTCATAAAAACTTCTTTGATTTCCTAGCTTTCCAACAGTGTAGTTTTCTCGCCGAAGTTTTCTCAGAGGCATGCTTGCAGTCAGAGGCGTGCTCACTTTGAAAATCACGGTTAGAAAAATGAGAAAACGAGCACGTGAGTGCATCAGCAATGGAGGTGAGCACTTCGAGCAGCTACTTAAATAAAAAACCACCAGGCGCCCAATAAATTCGCACACTTCTTCGTCCGTTTTAATATTTTTTTTAATTTATTGTTTATTCTTCAAATGCAATATTATTTTAATTTTTATTTGCCAGAGCTTGGATTTCTCAAGAAATTGAGCATTCACATTTTTAGCCCAAAATGTATGACTTTTTCGCTTCTTTTCGAATTTTATCGTCAAAGGAGTGAGATAATTCCACTTTCGAGTACACCGTTGGAAAGCTGGGAAAACGGATAGGTTTTTATGACGTTTGACAACGTGTGAAGCGATTTTTGGTGACACGGTAAATTGTTTTATGAAGTCAAATTCTTGGTTTTTTTGCATTAACGCGACGAAAACATTACGCTTTTAGGCGTTTTTGACCATTTAGAATATTGATTTTGCTTTCATCCCATAGAAAATTTTCCGTAGATTACGAAACTGCCATTACTTTTGAAAAAAAGTGAAGTAGAAGCTGAGAAATAACAGTTTTTCGTTGAAAAATACAGTTGCGCCTAAAAATCACTAAAAAAATTATTACTCGAAAACAAAAAGCGATAGGTCACTATCCGAATAGGACTTTTTTATTCCATTTCCGGTGTACTATTACCCAATTTTTTTTTGGCTACTCATATATCAATCAGTAATTGTTCCACAAATTTACGTAGCCATATACGTCTAAATCGTCATTCTTAGGTGACTTATAGACCAGAGCGATAAGATATCGGTTGGATATCGCCGAAGTGACGTGAAATCATGTGTAGGACGGATAGAAACAACTGGAACTGCGGGGGAATATCCATGTTTTTGCTGTCACTTCCAGCTATTCCTATCCGTCCGAGATGCGTTTACGTTACGTCTACAATATCGAACCGATATCGCTGCAAGTTTTTCATTTCATTTGTTGAAATCGATGATTATTTTAGGGTTACTGTAATATCGAATTCAGTTCAACAATTCAACTTGAGTTGAGTTCAGTTGTTGAACTCAATATTGGTCTGAAGTAGATCCGAGCAAATTGACTCCATGGTAAAATCAAAGAAATAGTGCTAAACGATTATCCGTGAACGATCATCACCGTAGTCGTCTCGGGCAAATCCTACCCTCGAGTTATCTTTTTAATTTTTGTTGTTTCTTTAAAACTTATTTTTCTCATCGTTGAAACTCGTATCCAAGAAATCGGTAGCTGAGAATAGTTCGTGCACTTCCACCCCATCTAGGAAGATCTCCTCAACTGCCATCTCATGATGTCATTAGATCTGTGAGGCTCCCACACAATGTGTGTGGACCCCTCCCCCCGGTCCATTAAACTAAAATAAAATGTTTGTCGTTCACACTAGTAAAGAAAATCATTCAAGACGCCACTTAAGGAGGTCTTTCCCTATGTGATCCTGATTGGCATCTCAAAATTCAAAATCCTATTTTCAAATTAATTTATTCGTTAACTAACGTTTCGCCTTATCTAGTCCCCTATAACTGTTTCTTGAATTTTGTGATTAGCAGATATCCGTGTCACCGTGTCTGGACCTAGTGACATGGCCTTTGGAAATCAATTGTATGACATTTGCACAATGTTGTAGCAGGCTATTGTCTATTACAACATTGTGCAAATATGTCGTCATATTCCACAGAACCCCTCCTTCCACAAGTGTTTGATAGAGAGGCAGTAATGTAATTATTTAATAAAAATATATGCATTTAGCTAGAAATCGTTAAATCGACACCTTTCAGGAAAGGTGGATCTCTCGACAGACCACGACGTTGAAAATATAAATACTGATTTTCGTTAGTGAAACCCCGGCTGTGGCTTGATTGACGATGGATCCATCTTTCAAGGCTCTGAAAGAGCTCAATTGCAATGATTCCCAGCTTTATATTTTTTAAAGAACGAAGTTACTGACTCTCAATCTATAACGCGGGAGAAGCCCAAAAGTGCGTCATTTAACTATGCTCAGCCAAGGTGACCCCACAATTTCATTCTTTTAACTAACAAGATTAATCAACCAAATAGCCAGTCTAGATAGAGGAATAGGAAAATCATTCAACTTCGTTGTAAGCTAAAGCTGCTACAGTCAGCCTCTGGCGCTGGGATAAAACCTACGTAAGCTGATATGGGCTTGAGCTACATACAGATGTGTTCGCAAGAGGAGAATGAATAATATAATTCATTCTGAGATGGGAAATTTTTCGTCTGTGCACGCACCACACTATTTATTTTTGTAATCCAAAGTTTCCTTACCACCAGCCACAAGAACGTCTGGAAAATGCATTCCGTCGAAACAGATACAGGATATACAATAATGAGATGCTCACTGCTCAGAGAAAAATCCGAGCTTGGGCGCGTAATTTGGTACCAAAATGGCTATGTACAAAATTTTAAATTCATTTTCGTTTTCTTGTAATCCTTTTTTCGAAAGTATGCTTGTCTCATGCTTATTAATTGGCGCAACACCAAAAATAAGGAGGTCATTGGAAAGAGCTTAATCAGGAACAAACTTCATTTTTCAAACATTTGAGACATTTTCGGACGCAATTTTCAGGTTTCTTAAATTTTGGAATTTCCCAAAATGTTATATTATTATTATTGTCAAATTGGTCCCAAATAACGTCTCCAGGCTCACAATCAGAGTTTTCTCTGAGCATCTCGTTATTGTACACCCTGTATAATGAATAACTTTCCTTTTTTCATATTTATTTATATTTATTTTTTTTCCGATTTAAATGTACCCACCTGGAGGTCATTTGCTCGAGCTTTTAATTTTTTTATGACTATTTGCACCTATTTTTTTCAACTTATAAAGGTATGTTTTGACCGATAGTACTTTGCGCCGACCATTTTGTTCTTGAGATCGTTGTTAAATCTTTACTTAATTCTCCAGAGGGTGAATGTACTTTTCTCATTATCACTCTCCAAGCTTTGAAGGAAATAGAAATCCTTTTTTTAACCTGGAAATCTAAGCCTTCATGAGCTCGGTGAGTCGTTTTTGTACGTTTATGAAAAATTATAGATAGCAAAAATTATACATTAAAGTGGTAATTTTTCATGAAAGTACCAAAAGAGGGCTCCTTTTCTTTGCTGCTAATAAGTACAGATCGGTGCAAATATACTTTCAGGAAATGGGTACAAAAGTGTAGGCGGAGGAAGTGGAAATTCCAACTTTGGCTGGTGGGTGTGCTAAAAGTTTTAATAATGTGTCATTATAGTTAAGATCGCAGTTTCCTGAAGTGGAGAGACGAAAGATTTCTTGTCTTTGCTTCATACGCAATGCTCGTCATTTCCTTCACATCAGGATTGGTGATCACCACGCAGTCAAAATTATTAATCTGGTAACCGTCTCCAGCCTCTGGCGCAGATGAAGCATCTCGTAAGCTGTGCAAACGCAGTACCAGCATTCTTGGATCCCTGGCGTGGGAGAGATCCCCGCAAATCCACAGACTCGTGTGAGAGATCAACAAAATAATATAATCGTACATAAACGCTATTCGAATTTCCGAAAAATTTCACACCCACGAGAGCTTGGTCTCGTGGATTCTTGTTTTTTATAAATAAGGGCTAACCTCTTGTCCGTATAGGCGTGCGGCAGTTGAGGTAGGGTGGTAAGAATCGCACAAAGCAATACACTGACAACAGTAAACTGACTATTTGGATGCCCATTTTTTCTGATGAAGAAGAAAGGTGATGTGGTTATGACAAGCTTTATACGGCAGCTTAATTTCAAGTCCACGTTATTTTGGTCTTATTTTCTGGGCACCCCCTAGTCTCCCCATTTCCCTGGTGGGAAATTCGCCTCAGCCTGTCTCAAGCCAGGTTTTGAAAGAATGAGAGACACCAGGGAAAATAGTATTTTCCCCTTAAATGTGTGGTTAAGTCATAAGGTAACTTTAAATAATTATTACTATACTGAGTGTGAATTGTTATTGAGAACGTGCGAGAGATGGAGGAATAACTACATCTTCCTAATCATACTGTATTACCACAACCTATTACTACCTATAAACCGAAGTCTTCCTAATAATTATACTGATTCTCATATTCTTATTTCTCTGCTTTAGAAATGTGTCTTCCTCTTGTATAGGACATACAGCTGGAACGGTGTGCTTGTGAATTACTTGAAGTATCATATCAACAAAGAAAATAAAATTAATTATGTAATTCAATTTGACTTCCTGTCGTTTTATTTTTAAACTTGAAGCTTCGCGCCAAAAAAGCCGTGGAGGAGTGAAAATAAAACAAAAGTACCATGGAAACAAAATTTGGATGAAGAAGGAAGGGGGAAGCGAAGCTAACCTTCCCATTTCCCCCCGAGAAGCTACCTTCCCTCGGCTTCAAAAATTTAGCGAAGTTTCCCTTCTTTACGACAGTATAGTTATTATTCTATGGGTCGATCCACACACATCAGTGCTGTGAACGGGACGTGCCCCGTCCGGGACACGTCCGGCAAGTGAAATATTATTCTCATATGGGAATTGAGAGGCTCGTTCACACATATCCGGCACGTGTCAGGGACGTGACCCTTCAATTTCCATTGAGAATAATATTTTACGTGCCGGACGGGGCACGTCCCGTTCATGGCACTGATGTGTGTGGATAGACCTTAACCTAGAGAATATCAACAATCCCTACAGGAAATCAACTTTGACTGTAACATTATAACGTAATATAAAAATACGGGGTGAAACAGAATAAGTAACTTAAAAAATTTGAAGAAAATATACCTCATTTGCAATCGAAATCACCCTCCTGTACACCATGGTTCAAAAATCGAAACCCTTCAAGGTATTATGATTTTCCCAACGTTTTTCAAGACTTAGATCACTTTTCTTAGCTAAATGTGAGCCACTCGCTTCTGATTCCACAAAAACTAACACTCAGGCTGACTCCCTAGTTTTATTTATCCATTTACGCTTAATAATCAGTATTAGTTAGCTAAAAAACGTAAGTACGACTTTGTTGTTGTGTGATCCATCAGCCAGCTGCTGGAGCAACATTTTTTTATTTTGGTTGGCGGACACAATTAGTTCCATTCAGGAAGAGATTCACATGGGTTTTGATTGACTTTTAGCATCGCGTTGAAAATCGCGAGGATTGCTCAACAAGTCTGGTAAAAAAATGATTTTGAACATAAAAATCCCTCTTTCTTCTACGAAATGTTCATTTCTGCCGAACATTTGTTGATAAACTAAAAAACTTGTGATTAATTTTGAAATGGACACATTAAAGAAGTTTTTGCGACTCATAATAAGTCGATACCCTAATATTTATCTGGAGGTGGATTTCACCACCTCGGCTTAATCAGACTTAATTTTAAGCCGTACGTTAAGCAGAGGTGGTGAAATGCACCAGTAGTGTAATTTACCTCTAGAGCATAACTGTTGAAGCCACAGAAAATAGTTAATTTTTTATCGAAAATGACTATTCCTGGCCGAAAAAGTGTACTTTTTCCCACTCAAAGAGTGCCAAAAAATCAACTTGTTAGCGAGTGATCTGCATTTATTTGAGAAAAGTGATGTAAGCTTTAAAAAAGGTCAAAAAAATCATAGCTCGAAGGGTTTTGGGGACCAAGCACAGAGGATGTACAGGGTGTTTTCTCACCAAGAATGTGCTCAGGGGATGGTCTATTTTCACCAATTTTTTTTTTTCAATCTTACATCCTGTTCATCTTTTATAATACACTACATGATATTATTTGATTTAAATATTTTATTCATGAAATACTGCGTTTTTTCTTTTAGATCGTCCCGGGAGTCATATGGGGATCAGAGCGTCGGGTACGTGGAATTGAGAAGAGTAAATAATGTAATCGAGATCATTGGCCGTGTTACGCCGGAACACCGCGTAAACCGGCAGCCGTACGCGGTTGAAGTTTGGATTGACGAGAAGGAAGACATGATAAAAGACGGGAAATGCCTGGATTGCATCGCCTCTCAAGGTGAATGAGAGTTGAAGTTTTTGACGCAGTTGAGGGCCGAGTGGACAATACTGGTTTCAAGGCCCGTTCACAAGCTCTATGTTTTAGTTGTGTAAAGTGTCTATGCAACATAGCAAAATGCTTCATTCTTCGAGGGAATAAATTTAATTGGTTCAATGGACTCCACAGACGCATAGCACAGAGCTTGTGAACCCGCTCCCCCGAGCTTGTGTCTAAGGCCGTTTTCACACTTGAGATTCCGGTATCCGATTCCCGTATCGAGGAGACTAAAAATACACTACAGTCAAGGCTCTCCTTCAATCGTACTCCGAGGGATAAGCTAAGCCGAACCCCACCTAGGTCCATTGTTTCTCGAACAATGTTGGGCTATGCCCTTCCATCGTCGTCCGGATAATATCAGTTTAATTAATTTACTAATTAAAATGCCGGTGACAGATTTATTCATTATATCAATCTAACAACATCTAGATAAGATTAAATTCGGCGTGGTTTACCGATCAGGAGAAGCGCCTAGAGTTTCGAGAAACAATGGACCTAGGTGGGGTTCGGCTTAGCTTATCCCTCGGAGTACGACTCCCATAGGCGCCTCCGTGGCGCAAATGGCAGCGTGCTGGACTGGTAATCCAGAGGTTGCGGGTTCAAATCCCGCCGGAGAGCCATTTTTTCTCGAAACTCGAATCGTGTTGGGCTATGCCCTTCCATCGTCGTCCGGATAATATCAGTTTAATTAATTTACTAATTAAAATGCCGGTGACAGATTTATTCATTATAGCTCTCCTTCAAACTTAAATTCCGGAATCACATACTTTTAGTATCCGATACAGGAATCTCAAGTGTGAATGAGCGCGTTTGCCGCGTTGTATTTTTAGTATCATCTATTCGTGGATCGGATACTGGAATCTCAAGTTTGAAAACGGCCTAAGTGTTGCTATACTGGTTTAAACGATTTCGCATGCAAAATAATAAATCATGATAATAAGTTGATCCCCCCCCCCATCCAAAAAAGGAAAAATAAGTAATAGAGATTCGGTTCTAAGCTCATCCACAGACTACACATATGTAAATTTAAAGCCATTGTGGACGACCTAGCCCTAACTCACACGTTCATACGTTTGTGTTCACACACAACGTGTGAATTATAAGTAGTATTTAGGTTTTGTACTATCTGATTTATATTTTTCAGGAGGGTGCAAACACCTGGTGGCATTCCTGTTTTGGATTCACAGGAGGAGTGAGGAGCCATCACCAACCGAGGTCGTGGCGTATTGGAGAAAGAGCACCTTATCAACCGTCGGTGATCGCAAGTGCATGTCCCTCCGGGATTTCTGCGAAAAATCGTATTCCGTCGAGTGCCCTCTTCCTCAATCGTCTTCCTCCAACTTCCTTCGCAATTTCTTGGCCAATTGCGCTGATCGAGGGGTTGTAAATATGATGACCTCCATGGAGGATGACAGTGATGTCAGTCAATTATCACTACACGTATTGTTCTTCAAGTACCGAAAAGACGCAATAAATCTATCTGCAAGTGATTTTATGGCTTTCGCGACGTCAAAAATGACTGCCGCACTCTGTACTGAAGGGTTTCGCTCAACCAAGGACCAGAGTGAGTCCAAAATTTGGCATGAGCTGCGATATGGCAGGATTACGTCCTCCAACATTTATCAAGCTGCGCACTGCTCGACAGAGGACGGAGCATTGGTAAACCAAATTTTCGGGGCGTATTCCTTCGAAACCCGCGCAATGAAGAGGGGAAAGAGTTTGGAAAGCAGCGTGATTTTGAAAATTTCTGAGGACTTGCACTGCCCTCTGAAGAAGAGTGGTCTCCTTCTTCTGGGAGACCATCCAATTTTTGGAGCGTCCCCTGACGCCCTAGGCAGTGATTTCGTCGTTGAAGTTAAATGTCCAATGACGGATAAAACATTGAGACATTACCTGAATTCATCCGGACAGTTGACTCCAAAGTACATGGCGCAAATACAATTACAGATGTATTTTTATAATGCTACCAAAGGACTTTTCGTAATTGCAAACCCTGATTTCGAAAAGTCAAGAAAAGTAAAATATATCTGGGTACAAACTACAAAGAGACGACAGTTTTACTGTTGACTTGCTATTAAAAGCACGTTCGTTTTGGGAAAAGTATATATTTACGGTCTTTAGCAAAATTACCGATAATATTTGTAAATAAAAGAATTTAACTTTTTAATTTAATCTTATTGTATACATTTGACTTTCATGTTCCCGAAGAAAAAGGATGTATGGTGTTCGTGAAAAAAATCGAGTCCTGAATTCATATTCTTGAACGATGTTGTGGTCTTATCTCAAGAATCAAAAGAGAAAACACCTTTCTTAAGCCCCCTGACACACGAGGTCACTTGAGTGGCGCAAGACGGGTGGGACGGACCCATATTTCCCCTTGAAGTCACGCCATCCCCTTGTGACAGGCTAATGCAAATAATTATATTAACGACCGGGCCTTGTGTGTCAGGGCCCTAAGATAGGATGTGTCTAACCACGTTATTTTATTTGCCGAAATCCAGTTTCGATGTATATTTATTAACCACAGTTTAATGTGCTGTGGCACATCAAACTTACGACGCTGAGGTAGAAATAAACTGACGTACCTACTGACGTGATAACATCGAAACCGGTTTACGACAAAGAAATAACGTGGATAGACACATCCTATCTTGATAAAGTTGTTTCCCCTTTTGAGATGAGAGGATGAGACTTGATTACTTGATATTCGTGAAACACAACCAAAGGCGGATCTGGGACCTCCCTCTGAGCGAGAGGGGCGACTAACCGCAACCCCTCCCTCTCCCACAGCAACCCACTCCACCTTATGTTCAGAGCGATTTTACTACATCCACACATGGAAAAAGATCCACTTGTGTACACAACCTCAAAAACGTTGAGAAAAGTTGTTTTTGGGGCATGCCGTATTGCCGTCGGTCAGTCTTTAGGTATCTATCTTCGCCACATACCACATATTTCATTTTATCTTTTAAAATGATAACAGGAAATTAAACGTCTGCAGTGACGATTCCTCGACCACCCTCTAATCCCCCTCGTCAACTACTCGGAATACACTTTCTCGCCTTATTTCTTCACCAATCCTGGTTTTTAAGGACTCGTTTTAATCTCCAGGAAATTCCGCATATGCAGTAGTATTCCTTTTTTCAAATAAGTCGAAGGAAGAGCGTGTAATTTCGAGGTCAAAGTTCAAGGCAAATTCAAAGTAACTTCTGGGATGAAATTTGAAAAAGTGATACTACCGCATTTGCGGAATTTCCTGCAAATTTAAATGAGTCCTTAAAACCTAGGATTGGTCCGGAAATAAGGCGAGAAAGTGTATGCCGAGTATTAGACGAGGGGGGGCACCAGGAGGGGGGTCACCCGTGCAAGTCCTCCTCAAGTCGAAAGTAATCAACACTAAGGTCGCGAACATACTAGAGCGGTATGATATCGTTTCGACTTCGCCTACGCTAATTGACTGCGTCTAGGACAGACAGAAACAACTGGAAATGTGTCAGAGTAATGTAAAAACGATATCGTATCGCCACAGTATGAACGCCGGCTAAAGATGATCGAGCAATTCAATTAACCGGACCCTTTAAAAAGTCTTTCAACAATTACAGTATTATACTTTGAATGTTAATCAAGCCAGCTACGCAGGTTACCGCCAAGTCCAAGTCAGGAACCAACTTTCTGTCGACAGCGGTGTGTGGCAATAAATATTTAAATTCGCGGATCCGTCCAATTACTCGTTCTATATGAACTCTTAGGCTGGCTATTTTTCGTCCAAGTGAAACGTCACTTCGCGACAATTTAGCCCCCACTGATGCCGAAGGAGGCCGTACTAAGCTTGCTTTCAAATCGTTCAAAACACCACTTAAATTCTTGAAGCCCCTATCAGCCATCACTTGATCTCCTGGACATATTTTGTTGATGAATCCACATTGATTTACAAGTTCAACGTCCGTGATGCGGCCTCCGTAGCCTTTCGAAATAAAATTTATGAAACCGTTTGGCGTACATGATACCAAATATTTGAAGGTGTTACAACCGTAGTAACTACTCCATGTCATGGCCTGCTTGTATGAATTATTTGGTTTTTCCACTTGTATCTCCATACAGTCGATAATAGCTGCCACTCTCGAAAAATGTTTTCGAAATGGCATGGGAAGCTTAAGAAAAACTCTCTCTCTGGTGGGCCAGTAAACGAATTGACGTAACTGGGTCGTTAATTTAGGCAGGGTTTTTTGAAATATTTTTGATGCATTCGACGCAGAAATCCCGAAATCATCCGCTAGGATGCCGAACTGATGATTGCACCTCAATTTTTTCAATGTCATCATAATGTCTCTTACTGGGCCTTCTTCTGGGCCAAGTACAACTTGGGCCTTCTTTCAATGTTTGTGAGTGTTTTGCTACAGCACTTCTCTTTATGTAACTGAATTTCAGCCACAGTAATACCAGACAATGCAGTCGTAATAGATAACGATCCGGGCGCTGCCATGACATCTGCTTCACTGAATAAGTCACTGATTTCACTGTCCGTAAAGTCGCACTCTGGCTTTGCCTTTTCATGGCTGAGGCTGAGCTTTGGCTTTTTTCGAGTCACTTCGTGTTGGAAGGGCGATGTTGAGACGGACGATGTTTTCGTCGCAACCTGCACAGCTACACTTCTATAGGGCGCCCTTGCTTGAATCCCGACGTCACGGCAGAATGGCTGAGCCTGAATACCTGCAGAAATTTTCGGAAAAATTAATGACATGAAATGAAATCATTCCAAAAAAAAGGCCCTCCTCCATCGTATGACCTGTGAATGAAAACAGTGAAAGGCCTAGGGAGGGGGGGATTTTTTTTGTTCAACTCAACTACAAGAGCTGTGTAGGTATTAGGTAATAGGCTGTTCTGATTCCGACTGATTATTTAAGCCCTTGGCAGAGGCTTGTTTGCGCGCACAACATTCCACGTTCTCTATTAGCGTTATTCGTGGGGAGGTTTTAATATAGTTCAGGAACCCACATAACGCAAATTTTGGAACACAAATCCATGCCATGAGATTTATTACGGAATTTGTGTTTTTTGTGAGCGCCAATCGTTTTTTGTCTGGGTTTGGTGAACGACTACCGGACTCACCTATTTCTTTCCTAATAATTGGCGAAAGTGGTGATGTAAAAGAATCTTTGCCAGAGAAAACGGTATCTACTGCTTTCGAACTGGACGGGATAGGATCGTTGAAGTTATTCAGGCTGGCAGCGTCTTGTTCGATGAACTCCCTTGTCAGACAATGTCGCTCTTTTGTATCGGCAACAAACAAACATCCTTCTTCTAATGTATCTCTTCGAGGGCTTCTTGTCATCTCTAGAATACCAATTGGAATTGTTACGAATCTTCAGATACCGTATAAGTGAAGGACTCACCTATTTCTTCGCCAATCATTGTCGAAAGTGGCGATGTTAAAAAATCATCGCGAGGGAAAACGGTATCCGATGCCTTTGAATTGCACGGGACAGGATCAGTTAAGTTGTTTAGGCTGCCAGCGTCTTGGTCGATCAGCTCCCTTGGCAGACAATGTCGCTCTTTTGTTTCGGCAAAAAACAACCCTCCCTCTTCTAGGGTGTCTCTCCGGGGCCTTCTTGTTTTCTCTAGGATAACATTTTGATTTGTTACGAATCTGAATAAACCTACTATATGTATAAGTGAAGTAGCTATATACATACGTTTTGGCACGCAGGATAGCAAGATAAATCTGGTAGGGATTACCCCTGGTTTTAAACGGATTGTTATATTTTTGTTTTTAGCGGTGAACATTCGAGCGTAAAATAAATTCTCCACCTCATTTTCAATCTGAAAAAATGACTATGAGTGCTGCGTATACTCTATAATCGGATTGTTACACTAAAATACTGAAAAATACCAATCAAAATTTACTTACGTCGAAATGATCTTCACAAACGAAGAACTTTGATTTTGGAGAGAGGGGTTTTGTGTCACTTCTTAATGCTTTAATCCACAGAGATCTCTGAGGCTCCTTTGAAGGCAGTGAAATGTAAAGTTTTTGGGGGGCAGTCATTGTCGTATTTGTGCAACTAGGGACGAAACAGTATTTATATCTCTGCATTTTTAACGTTAAAACGCGTCAAAACAACAAAAGTTCAGGCACCGAAAAGTATGTTGTTACACAGTTGAAAAAAAAAAAAAGATGAAAAGCGTTATAGCACCATGGCAACTGACAGGGGGACTCCGATGCACAACTTCTCTAAAACACTACCAACTGTCTTCTCCTAATCACACTCATTCCGTGAGTTAAAGGCTGTTTTCTCTTTTTTCCTTAATCTTTTGTGTTATTTTCATAATTTATCCATTGAAAAAGTGTTTTTATGCGAAACAGGTAAAAATTACTTGACGGCACATATGACGTAAAAATTCAGGGCTGGCAATCACGACGTGTTTGAAACTACCAAAAAATTCAAAATTAGTTTATTAATTAAATATTGAGTTTTTATACGAACGGACTATGATTTGCGCTCTATTTTAGTATAAATGAACAGTACAAAATAAATTAGTGCGTAAGTTCTGACCCATGAAACTTCCTCATTGAATAATCATAAAAATATGTTTTCTTTTTAAAATAAAAATAAACTTGTCGCATTGGTTACATTTGCTTGGATACGACATCACGACAACGCCGGACCTTACCGTCATCTCATCAACGGTGAGTTCAGTGTTTTATTAGCGAGCCTTTCCCCAAATTCGGTTAACGTACATTACCTTAACTGCGTAGTAAACATGGTCTAATCCGGACCGGATCATTAGCTACCAAGGATATTATTAATTGATTTAATAATAAAAGTAAATAAAAACGGAAGAACGTTTCTCATTCGATTTTCATTCGAAAACTACAACCGTGGTCAAAGTCTTATATACATTGGTATTTCTCTTTTATATTTATCTCTTCCCTTTCCAAGAAGTGCAGCAAGAGGTGTCGTAATTTTTTTGTTTGGTTTAAGTACGCTCGTAAAAATAAAAATAAAATTGGATAATTTAATTAATTTAAAATAAAAATGGAATTAGAGGACATTCAAAATAAGATGGAAACCTATAAGTTAAGACGGGAGAACGCGTTCGCCCAATTACAGGCGACTTCCGATTTTTAAAAAAAAAAACAAAAAAACTGGTGCTTCTTCGATTAGCGCATCGCTTGCTGGGTGCACTGATTTAGCGGACTTAAAAGAAAAAATTGAAGGCTATCAAGATGCTCTCATTGAACTTAACGACGCCGCCGCCGAAAAACACCGGATCAGTGTGCACGCACAGTCAATTATTGCCTTCGATGAAATGTATTACGAAGTGCGAGCCATATAGAGTCGACAACTGAAGCATCGGCTGAATCCTGTAACGCCAAGCACGCCCGACGCACGACTCCCAAAAATTGTCGTTCCAAGTTGGTCCGGGGAAATAAATTCGTTTTCCAACTTCATGGCGCTTTACAATGGAATCGTACATAAAGGTTACCAAAATGACATATCTGCGCTCTCTTCTGGCTGGCCCACCGTTAAAGTTGATTGAAACGCTAGAATTGTCCGATGCAAATTATTATGTAGCCTATCGGCTAATACAAAATCGTTACGGGTCAACGAGAGCGTTAGCTACGCACTATATTAATGAAATTCTAGAGTTTCAACAAGTAAAATACGATTCCCCTCAGGAATTACAAACATTCCTCGATGTCTTCCAAACAAGTTACTTAGCTTTCAATAATCTAGAAATTAACGATCACAGTGATTTTATACTGTTCCAATTGGCTTCCAGGGCTTTACTTACACATTTCCGACTCCTTTTTGAAAGGTCAACAGGAGACTCGGAAAGCATTCCGACATTTTCACAGCTTATTAAGTTTGTATAGAGAGTTACTGTAAAATGAAGGAATTTTCCGCACAGGAACGAAGGAATTCTCCCCCTCGTTTGGATCACCCACAAACAAACATATACAACAACGCCCTTCGTTTCCCAGTCACAAATTCCAGTCAAAATCAGCGTCAACGTCACTACTCACCTCTCCTTCAAAAAATAACACGAACGGACAAACGTCTCTCTCAAAATTAATTTGCGACTTGTGCTCCTCACAACATTGTTGCACTAAAGTCGACGAGATTGAATCCGAGCGCTATAATTTCGTTAAAACAAAAGCAAGATGTTTTTATTGCCTTGGGGCTCATTTTCGAGTAAATTGTAAGTCCCAAAACAAGTGCAAGCTTTGTGGGGGCGTAAAACATCATACTTTATTACAGAAAGATGATGTAACGGCAACTTCCCGGCAAACTTAAAGTCCTGGGAAAAACAACAACGCTTTTCATCAATCTGCGGCACAGGCCTTGTTAACGGGTTCGGTGGGCATGAGTGGGAACGGCTCATGCTCCCCAACGGGTGCAACGACCAGCACGACTCCTACCGTGTTGTTGGGCACCGCAAAAGCGCTACTGAAAAGTCGAGAGGGTTTTTGGGTACCAATACGTTTTATTAATCGACACCGGGTCTCAATTAAATTTAATTACCACAGAAACGGTTCAACAGCTGAAGCTGCCGGTACAGAAACTTCTTCTCGAACTCTGCGGAGTAAATAATAAAAACGTTGCCACCTCGCCAGGCAAAGTAACTTGTGTTTTGTCCACCACAAATCAAACGGAAAATCAGCTTCAGTGGTGCATCGAAGCTCATATTCTCAACAAAGTATGCTCGGATTTGCCTAGCTCATCAATCTCCAGGGAGGTACTCCAAGATGTGCAGCACCTGACGCTGGCAGACAACGAGTTCTACGGAAGGAACAAAATTGACTTTCTGTTAGGGGCTGACTTGCATCCTAAAATATTACGAGCAGGGTCCGACACGCGACGAGGACAACCTTCAGCTATTCATACCGCCTTTGGGTGGGTAATAATGGACTCTATAACGCCACTGCCGAGGAAGCCATGTTCCTCAACTACCTTATTCTCTATGCGTTCATCGGATGATAAACTGACCGAGGCACTCCAACGATTTTGTCTAACTGAGGAAGTTGAGAAATTCAGTTTCCATGACCCTGACGACGAAATAGCTAAAAAGCACTTCGTGCAAACTCATTCCCGTGACCCTTCCGGAAAATACGTTGTCCGCCTTCCATTCGCACAAAATGGACTTCTACGTTTTGGGGACAGTCGAGAAACGTCTGTGCGGCGATGGAGAAACTTGGAAAATAAAATGAAAAAAAAATTGGAGTTAAAAAATGCGTACACCGCGTTCATGCAAGATTACCTCGTGCACGGCCATATGCAGCGAGCTCAGAGTGAGGGAGCGTATTTTATTCCTCATTTCGCAATCTTGAGAGTTTCTCCCACGTCTCCGGTACGAGTTGTCTTCGATGCGTCTTGTCGTGACTCCTCTGGGTATTCCTTAAGTGGTAGGTTATTAAAGGGGCCTCCTTTACAAAAGGACATAACAGACATACTCGGATTGTTTCGCCTAGAACCCATTGCTATTACATCGTCAAATCTTGCTGCACCCCGATGAACGAAAATATCAATATATCGCACCCTCGCTACAATAGTGTCGTAACTCAAAAACTCGAGTTTTCGAGTTGTCGACACTGTTGGAATCACAGAAACTAGCCTCATTTAATCATGTAAACAGTATCATCAATAGGGACTTGTGAGACCGCTAAATGGAATAAAAGACTGTGTTCATCACCAAGAGAGGTACCCCCATTTAACTTCTAAACCGCCATATTTTCAGTTGTTACTTGAACCTCGTGGCGGTTGGATCTTGAAGAATCTCTTAAAAAGTCTTATTTCAAGTTACGACTGTATTCATGTTTGCTTTTAAAAGTTAAGGAAGTGTGTATTTCGAGTTGTGCCTTTTTTGTTGAGCAACCGTGGCCTATTAAAAGTACATATTTCGACTTGTGACACTTTTATTGATCAGGTGCCACCTCAAGTGCACAACCAACTAAAATTGAGACGTTATTGACAATGTTTCCCGCGAAAATGAATAGCCGTGGTGCAATACTTCTTAAGCTAGCTCTTCAAGATAGCTTGCCGTCTAGTCGGTATTCAGCTACTATTAACAAGAAAAAATATGAGAAACCTCAACAGCGTGACAACAACATGACTTTAACCCGCACCGCTATCGCTCAAAGTGATGTGGAGGAATCTCAGGAACTGTGCATGTGCTTTCGATAAGACATTTTTATCTGCTGTTGAAGCTCTGGAGGATACGGATGAGGTGAGAGGAATAATAATAACAATAATAATAATAATAATAATAATAGTAATAATAATAATAATAGCCGGGAGTCGGGCCTCGTTAGCCACAGGCGTCCCGGACCTCGCAGGGTGACGTCACGGCGTCATACGGGCTTGGTAAACGTGACATTGTCCAGTGTAAGAGGTGTCAGCAATATGGGCACAGTAAAACTGCACTTTGCCAGCAGTCTGTGTGAAATGTGGCGAGGGTCATGACAATCGTGAATGTAATAAAGCTTCTGATGCGGAACCTACCTGTGGGTTGTGCGGCGGGAAACATACGGCCAACTACAAAGGTTGTCCAGTCTATAAGAAATTAAGTGAAGGTTCACCAAAGTTCAAATCAGCGTCAAGTATAACCACACAGCGATCCCCTGCGTCTGTCGGGTTTCGACGCTCGTTTTCTGAGGTGGCAGCCAGAAAAATCGCACAGAAAAACCAAGAAGATTCACATCTCCTCAAGAGGTAATAATTCAGCCTTCAACAGTCATAAACAGTCGGCTCGAAGAGATGATTGAAAAAATGATTAGCCAAAACGCCGTGATACTTGAGCTATTAACCAAGTTACTCACAAAATTAATCTAATGTACCCCACAAATGCCATTTCATACCAAGCTAAAAGAATCTTGTTGTTGAATATCAACGGATTGCTCAAAAGAAAAGATGAACTCGCGCAATTTCTACAAATGGAAAGCATCGACATCGCACTACTCTCAGAAACCCATCTTACGTCACGTAGTAATGCTGAAATACGTAATTACAGCCTTTACACCTGCAATCATCCAGATGATACAGCTCATGGAGGAGCAGCGATTTACATCAGAAGCAGCCTGAGACATCATGAAAATAACAGCTACACAACCAGACAAATTCAAGCAGCATGTATTACTATTTACAATGAAAATGGCTCAGTCACTAAAATTGCGGCAATTTATAGTCCTCCAAAGCATAGAATCGTAACCGCAGATTATCTGGCATTTTTTGGCACCCTTGGGGACAGATGGATCGTGGGTGGAGATTACAATGCCAAACACCACATGTGGGGGTCACGACTCATCACGGCTAAGGGTACCGCTTTGTACAACGCCATAGGTGCGACTGGGGCCACTTGCCTCTCAAATGGGGAACCTACGTACTGGCCTACTGATCCTCTGAAGATCCCTGACTGTATTGACTTCTTTATTTGTAAAGGCATTGCTGAAGGCTATTTTGAGCTCCAGAACGTCAGCGATCTATCATCGGACCATTCACCGATCATACTTACGTGTAGTAATAGCATCATCCGCAAAGCTAGCCGCCAGAAACTTACCAGCAAACTCACGAACTGGGATAGCTTTCGGGAGGAAGTTACAGCTCGCATCGAATTAAATACGCGACTTAAGAGTCCAGTCGATATTGATAATGCAATCACATACTTTACAACTACCATTGCTGAAGCTGCAGTGAATGCCACCCCAAAGCCTGCTAAGGCGAAGACAGGACAATACTACCCGCAAGAAGTTCGCAATGCCATCCGGGAAAGGAGACAAGCCAGACGTAAGTGGGAATCAACACGAGACCCGGCAGACAAGGCAACTTTTAACAAACGCTGCAAAGAACTTAAATACTTACTGAAGAAAATAAATAATGATACGTTCACATCTCTACTACTTTCACTAGACGCCACGAGGGAAACTAATTACTCCCTCTGGAAGATAACGAAAGCCGCAAAAAAAAATCTCCTAGTTATGTACCGCCAATTCGCACCGAGACAAACACGTGGGCCCGAAGCGAGCAAGAAAAGGCCGACGCTTTTACTGCACACCTGGAAAACACGTTCAAACCCAACAACGTTACCTCTCACATTCTGCCAACAATCACGTACAATAAAGGAAACAGGATCAAGCCGACCTCACCCCCGGAGGTACAGAGTTTTATAAACAAACTCAAGCCTCACAAAGCTCCCGGCCATGACATGTTGTCAGCGGGAATTTTAAAGGAAATACCGAAGAAGGCTGTTGTTATGCTCACGTACATATTCAACGCAGTTATACGTACAAAATACTTCCCGAATCAGTGGAAGATAGCAAAAGTAATTATGTTATCCAAGCCTGGTAAACCACTTGACGAAACGAAATCGTACAGACCAATCTCTCGGCTCCCGACGCTTTCCAAGCTTTTCGAGAAAATTCTCTACTGCAGGCTAATAAATATCATAAACGAGCTTCAAATTATACCAGAACACCAATTCGGCTTTCGTGCTGAGCATGCGACCGTAGAGCAAGTACACCGAGTAACGAATATTGCTCGAGCTGCTCTGGAGGAAAAGATGTTTTGTCCTGCAGTCTTTCTTGATGTCAGTCAGGCTTTCGATCGAGTGTGGATCGCGGGGCTCCTTCATAAAATTAGCCAATACCTTCCGATACATCACGTGCATCATTGCAGTCATATCTTACTAACAGAAGGTTCCAAGTACAGTATGTGGAAGGGCAGTCTGACGTGCGTCCCATAGAAGCAGGAGTACCACAGGATAGTGTGCTCGGTCCGCTGCTTTATACGTTGTACACGGCGGATATTCCACTGAATCGGGAAGCCCACGTAGCTACGTACGCGGACGATACGGCAATTTTGGCGCCACATTGTGATTACTCCTCAGCCGTGGAAAATCTGCAACGGTCGCTTAGTGATATTTCTGACTGGACTAGGAGGTGGACAATCCAATTAAACTCCACTAAATCAGCTAGGATTGATTTTGCATTAAGGCCTCATGCTTATGTTCCCTCCGTAGTCAACGGCCAACAAATTCCAGTGGGTGATAAAGTCAAATACCTTGGGCTCACGCTGGATAAAAGACTTACCTGGAAGCCGCATATAGTATCCAAATGCGCTGAAATTAGGAATAGATTCAGATCACTATCTTGGTTGCTACGGGCAAGAAATAAATTATCAACCTACAACAAGCGCTTGTTATACACAACGGTGATCAGACCTATTTGGGCGTACGGTATTCCGATGTGGGGTTACTGTGCCGACACAAATTTGGAGCTTCTGCAGCGAAGGCAGAACATTATACTACGCAATATGGTGGGGGCGCCATACTATGTGCAAAATAAAACACTTCATGATGACCTGCAGATCGACCCCGTCGTAGAAGTAGTAAAGAAGCACCTCGTGTCTTACGAGCGGAGACTGCACCGCCACCCCAACATTTTGGCGATTCGACTACTTGAAGAGCCACCTAATAGAAGACTTAAAAGGCGCATGCCACTAGATATGGTGTAGATTTTAATCAATTAATCACGTCAGCTATTTATTTTGTCATTTGTAAGTACCCTGCGAGTGCGCAATGTATTTATATCCCGTTGTTTTTTCCTTATTAGCAGTGCATGTTATTGCCCTCGGGCAGGCCACGTATTTAATTAAAAAAAAAAAAAAAAAAAAAAAAAAAAAAAAAAAAAAAAAAAAAAAACGGGCTTGGCAAACCCGGGGTCCTGTAGCTCTGGTGCAGGGAAAAATCCCAGCCCTGTGCCTGCCCCCAAGGCCTTTGGCCTCCCTTCCCTCTCCTTTTCCTTTTCCTTTCCACTACCCAAATAGTAAATCTCAACATCAAAAGACAGATGACGACGTAGACTGGACTTGGACTTTTCTTTTGGACACAGGGTTGAGAAACTCCCCGACCTGGCGGAAGGTTAAAAACGCACGAAATCAGTACTTATGGCTTCAATACAAAAAGAAATAACCGGACTGATTCTTGGAAATCTGCAGGGTGGTCAGGCCCCTGTGGATGACAAACGCGCGTACACGGTTGATTCAATACTGGGAACCGGCAATGACGGGGAAAGGGGTGGAGTTGGTCCACACCTGTAACCAGAGCCCATTTGATATTGCAGGTAGTAGCACTGCTGCAGAAAATAGTAGTTTAGGTGAAAGTAGTCAGATATCTGGTAAATATGAGGAAATGATTGGAAAAGCATCCAAGAGTGCCAGGCACCCTGGCCTGTTAAAATCAATGACTGGCCTTGCTCGGTCTCTCAGTAGGACTAGTAGTGTGGAAAGTATTTCCTCCGTATCACAACATAATTCAGAAGGAGACAGAAAGAGGAAAGAAATATCCCTAGGGCCATACGATGCTTCCGACGTAGATAGTACGTAGGTACTTGGGTGGGAAATCGAAAAAACTTAAAAATCGAAGCCCCATAATGACTCGTTTTGATGGTATTGCACGCCAAGGAGTAGGTTATAAAGATACCTATGAGGTGAAAAAAAAAGAAGAGCACTGTGAAAAGATCGTTGAAATAACTGGAATTGGCACGTCTTTTGGAAAAGTATCCCCTTTCGCCCCAACGAAATGGGTTGATGCAGCCGTTGGAAAGGTAGATATGATCAGGAAGACTCGTGTTGGGTCACTAGTGGTAGAGGTTAAATCCAAGGACCGAGCCGTCAAACTGAAGGCTTGCAAGAAGCTTGGAGACATCCAAGTAAAAGTGATCGCCCCCGAAAAACTTAACTCGGTAAGAGGAGTTATCTTTGACAGAGAATTAAGACATGCCACTGAGGAGGAGATTAAAGAGGCATTTGAAAATTATAATGTAACATCCGTGAAATTAGTCACTAGGAATAAGGAAGGGTTCATTGAGAAAACAGGTACGGCTATTTTAACCTTCAAGGGAAAAACACTCCGCACATTTGCACAACACGCCGCATATTTGCGGCTTATCGTAGATTTAGGGTACGTCCGTATATACCTCCCCCGATGCAGTGCTACAATTGCTACAGATTTGGTCATGTGGCTGTTGGATGTCAATCAAAGGTAATGTGTCCCTGTGGGAAAGAAAAACATGATGACCAATGTGCTTCACCACCCAGGTGTGTCAATTGTGATGGGCCACACGCTGGGACGAGCACTCAGTGCGTCACCTATAAAACAGAACGAGAGATACAGAGAATAAAGGTTATTCAAAACTGTTCATACTTCGAGGCCAGGGCCTATGCTAAGCGTGGTGAAGAAGTGACCTATGCAGATAAGGTCACCAGTATTAAAAGCGTCGAGGGCGCAACTTCAATGAAGAAGAAAGGAACAGGTACACCTGCACCGCTTGCAGAGCGAAGAAAACCGCGGCGAACCAGGGAGGCCGAAATTGCTCAGATGGCTCAGGGGAAGGAGTTGTTCCTTATCGAGGACCTTGAAAAGAGTGTAAAAGAAGCAGCAGAACAAAAGCGTACTCACCAGGAGAAATTAATCCAGGAAGGAAGTGGATCGCTCAACTCGAAGACTGCTTCTAAAGAGAACGCAGGTAATATCTTGAAGTCTACACCCAATCTAAGAGGCGAAGAGGTAATCCAAGGGGCGAACGCTCTCATGACTCCTGAAACAGAATACACAAAAAACGGTAATGAGTGGTATCTAGTGCAGCGTAAAAAACCACACCCAAACAAAAACAATTCAGAGGAACTTCCGGTTAGCTGCAAATTAGCAATTTTTTCCATTTTTAACTGAGAATTAGCACTTTTCCCCAATTTTAACTGAAAATTAACGTTTTTCTTAATTTTAGCTGCGCTAATTGGCGATTTTTTCAATTTTTGCCGCGAATTAGTAATTTTCTACATTTTGTATCCGCGAATTAACGTTTTTCTACAATTTTATCTGCAAATTGCAAATTTCAGCTGTGAAATGGTATTTTGTGCTAATTTTTGCGGCTATGCAGCATCCTATTCCCTTTTTCATACGCGAATGAGCCATTTTACGACATTTCAATTGTGAATTTGCCATTTTTGTCCAATTTTAACCTGAAAGCGTCTTTTATTTGTCAACATTATAGCGTGTTTTCTCAACTTTAACCACGGGGTTTGCCCAAATACACCTCTTTTGCGTTGATTTCCACAATTTATTCGAAGAATGTCCTCTGTGTACCGCGAATCAGCGATTTTTTTCTTAATTTTAGTCTGGAAGTTGCATCGCGAGACCACGAATTAGCGCTTTTTAGCAACTATAGCCACGAATATTCCCGATTTTTGCCTGATAGAGGGTCCGGGGCGAGCTCCCCTCTCGTACCTCGGTACACTACTGCGTTGGGTCTGAAGTCCAAGGGAAAAAGCTGGACGTACTCGGACCTTTTTGTGCTGCTTCAAGTCCATAAAATCTGCTAAACCTAACTTCAACGTGAAATGCTCAATTTTTGGAGATTTTATGGGGCTCTTTGTTATGGCACTAGTGCTCCTTCGTTCGTATACTTGTAGCTCTGGGGGGGGGGGGATCTATCCCTCATATCCCCCCCCCCCCCGGTACCTACGCCCCTGCTGAGGGGTCGGACATTTTTGTCAGAATGAAAATAGCGACGTGTAATGTCAAAAAGTGGAAATAAATTTCATCAGTTAGAATATTTTGTAAAACGATAGGCCCACTATACAATAAAAACTGGCGAAATTCTGTTGCTTTCCACTGCTTGAGTTCACTAAATGATCTAGGTTTACGAGCGAACTCCAAAGGGGTAGTTCGAATTAGATTAATCATTCGTTGCGAGATTTTTTCTTTCTTGATATGAGAAAGGCGACAAAAAAGCGGTCCTCCAACCCACAATGATACAAGTTTTTTTGTAACGCCTGAACACACCAAGTGCATATACTCTACTGGAACTCCGGTCACCAGTTCAACGCAAGGAATTTCAGCGAGGGCTGACATTCCAATATGGTATTCTTTGAACGTCTGTTCGATAAAACTGCGGTCATTTTTGATAGGTCCTCCTGCAGGTCCTGGAAAACAGACTCTACCATTTGCGTAATCGCACCCTCGATATGGCATTTGGAACAGCTGAAGTAGCCACTGGCTGCCTTAACTTTTAATACGAATGATTTGGCCGGAGCGTCACAAATTATTGCACTCAATTTTACAGCAACTCTTTCCCCGTTAACTTGAAACCCATGCTTTATTTAATCTGTCATCTCTAATATGAAGTCTCTCAAGAATTCGTTACTGTCTGCGCGCTTTTCACGACCAAAGTAACAGCCTACCGTGAATACTGAACGAATTTCCGAGGCACTACACAGAATGGGCCAAAAACACGATTTAGAAGACCTGGATAGTGGGAGCCCGTCAACAGATATTTGTAAATTTATTTTTGGCTCGAAAGATTTATTGTTACATTTGAAATCGTTTACTAAACTCTCAACAGCTTTTTTCAGTCCAAAATGTGCATACTGTCCAGGATTAAGGGGCTTGACTGTTGTATTTAGAGACATTCCAGGAAACGGATCTTTATAAATAATTATATTTTTAACTCAAACTTTGAACACACTGAACAGATTAATTTTCTTTTTTATCAACAAAAAAAAAAAAAAACAGAAGAAGCGTGACTCTCGTCACTATGGATACATAACAATTCTCGAGGCGCAGAAAAATACTCGATGCTTTTTATTTAGGTCATGGCGGCGAATAGGGCATTCTAGGTTTGTGCACCCGTACAGGGTATCTCCGAGAATTTTCGGGACTGTCGTTTCTCTGTTTTATTTGGTCCACGTGCCTTTTAAAACGTTGGCCGTTGTGCTCCACTTCATAACGTAAGTCACCTAATCGAGTAATTACCGTGCCCGGAATCCACGGAGGTTGGTGGGAAGAATACTGCCTGAAAGTCACCGTGTCTCCTGGGCAGAATGATCGAAATCGATTGTAAAATTTTGGTTCTTGTTTCTCTTCGAGTCGGGTTCTAAGATCTGGACGGACGAGATCGAGACGAGTTTTGACAATTCGACCCAGAAACAAGAGAGAGGGTGGCTTGCCGGTAGTTTGGTGTGGAGACTTGTGGTACTGCAGAAGAAATTCGTTGAGAACGTTCCCAAGTGTGTGTGTTGTAGCTCCTGACACTTTTATCGCTTTTTTAAGCGTCTGAACACACCTCTCAGCTTGCCCGTTTGTCGATGGGTAATAAGGAGCTGTAGTTTTATGAATTCTAACTCCCTTTTCCTTCAGAAATTCGCTGAAGTATTTAGAAGTGAACTGAGGGCCATTGTCAGAGACCACAGTGGTAGGAATTCCAAATTGGCTGAAAGCGGAGTCAAGGATTTTGGAAGTCGCATCCGAGGTCGTCAAGCTAGTGACAGCTACGTGCATCCATTTCGAGTAGGCATCAACGATCACTAGTAGGTATATACCGAAAATCGGTCCAGCATAATCGATATGGATGCGTTCCCATGGAGCGATCGGATATTCCCAATGGTGGCTAGTGAATTTAGCTGGCATGGTTGAATTTTCGAGACAAGCGTGGCAAGATTTGGCTATGCCTTCGATGTCAACGTCAATTGAAGGCCAATAAATTAAAGGACCGGGCTAGCCCTTTCATTTTCACTACGACGATGTGAGCGACGTGGAGTTCTTGCAGTAATATTTGGCGGAGCGAAGGAGGAATAACCACACGGTGTCCCAACATGAGACATCCGTCGGATTGGGAGTACTCAGTTTCTCGACCTGAGTAGCCATGTTGTTTTAAGTCAAGTCTGTAAGTAAAGTAAGTCAAGGCTGAAAGTAATTTTGAAAGGCGCTCGTCCTTCTGCGTTTCTTGACGAATTATTTCTGCGCTCACGGGCAGCTGATTAACTTGATTTTGTACGAAATTGTCAAATTCGTCGTACTCTTCGGGTGTATCTTCGAAGATCTGGAATGAATGGTTGGACTCAAATGATCCCGCTTGAACGTTTCTTGAAAGATAGTCAGCATTGCTGTTTTGAGATCCCGGTTTGTATTTAATATCGAAATTGAAATTAGTCAAGTAGGCAGCGTAGTTGGCATAAAGAGACATTGTGAATTTCGGGCGAATTGTGATTTTGGAGCGAAAATATGACTTATTGGCTTATTGTCCGTTATTATCGTGAATTTTCGACCATAAAGAAATTGAAAGAAATGTTTGACGCTCCACACTATGGCGAGTGCCTCGCGGTCAATTTGTGAATACCGTTTCTCTGTCGCGTTCAATGCCTTGCTTGCATAAGATATCGGCCGTTCGGAACCATCTGGTAGCTGGTGAGAAAGAACTGAACCCAGGTCAACAGGGCTTGCGTCTGTCGCAAGTAGAAGCTGAAGACTTGGGTCGTATGGAATTAAAACTTGGTCGGATACGTTTTCTTCCTTGAGACTTTCATACGCTTGACGAGCCGCGGAATTCCAAGTCAGCTTATTTGCCGATAGCATGTCTCGGAGGGGTGCCGTAACCGAAGAAAGGTTAGGAATGAAGGAATGATAGTACGTAATTTTTCCAAGAAATGTTCGTAGTTCTTCGAGAGTGGTCGGCAAAGGCGCGTTCAGCACTGCATCTACATGTTTGGTTGATTTATGTAGGCCTAAACCATCGATTCTGTGACCCAGAAAATCGACACTATCAAGGAGAAACGCGCATTTTTTACGGCGAAGTTTCAAGCCTGAATTTGCTAGTCGTTCGAAAGTTTTGGTCAAAATTTGAATCATTGCTTGGTCAGAGTCCGCAAATACCAAAATGTCGTCAAAGAAATTTTTAGCATTATCGATTCCTTCGAGGATTTTTTCAAGACTCCTTTCCCATTGAGCTGGAACACTAGCAACTCCGTACTGGGCTCTAGTGGGACGAACCAAACCATGCGTTGGTGTATTAAGCGTCATGGCCTGACAGAAATTGTCCGAACAAGTCAAATTCATGAATGCATCAGTGACGTCTAGTCGGGAAAATACTGTCGCTCCTCGGAGCTGATTGAAAATATCTTCCACTCGAGGGATAGGGTGATCATCGACGATAAGCTGAGGATTCAAAGTCGATTTGTAGTCACCTGTTATACGCATTTTTCCATCTTTGATTACAACGTGAGTCGGTGACGCCCATTCGGATGATGTAACTTGAACGTAATGACCCAATGCAATTTTCTTATCAATTTCAGCGGCATAGGCTTATTTAAGAGCTTGTGGAATCGGTCTTGCACGAGCGTAGACCGGCTTGGAACCTGGACGTAGAGAAATGTCAACAGGTGGTCCTACAAGCTTGCCAGCTGTGTCGCTGAAAAGATCTTCAAATTTGCCAAGCAAAGAAGTGAGAGCCGAATTTTTGTTGAAATCGTTACGAGTGATTTGACGTTCAGCAATAGCGTGGAAGAATTCACCGAAAGAAAGTAGGTCCGCGAAGTGAACGATCCACTTACGGCCGAAGATGGAGTCACGATCAGCGTCTTTCACATAAAGGTTCAACAATTTCGTCCGCTGACGAAAAAGTTACTGTGACCGGGAGGAAACCGATGCACTGGAATTTGTCCTTGGTGTAACTGACGAAAACTCGTTGACTTGGCTGCAGCTTAGGATCTGGAATTTTAGTCCTCAGGGTTTTAAGACACACCATTGAGCACACTCCGCCTGTGTCAACTTACATTTGTAAGGGTCGGTTGTTGACACGAACTGTAATTAGAGCCGGTGGGGGGGCGAAAGAATGGTGAGGCTTCCTGAGTGACATTGATAGCGTCGTGAAAGTAAGAAACTACGGATACAGGGGTAGAAATTGAATCAGCGTCTGACGGGGATTGAGAAATCGGCTCTTCTGCAGTTTGGTGTCCAACTTTCTTACATTTGTGACACGTGGCTTGCCGAAACTGGCAATTTTGACGCCGCCAATGAGAGCCTTCAAAGCCGTAACATAGGTGAACTGGCTGAGTTGTTTTGCTGACGGACGAATTTTGAGTTGGTTTAGACTGACCTGATTTTGATTTTCGAGGGCGAGAACGTGAAGAATTTCTGAAACGAGGTCGACTTTCATGACCAAATTTGAATTGACGGTCAGAAGATGTGAATTTTGCTCCAGCAGCTGCCTCTCTCGTCGCCTCCATCTTCTCAGCAATTTTGACGGCATCTTCGAATTTATCGGGCTTTTTGAATACCACTGAATCTATAATATCATCAGAAGAAAGACCATGGATAAACTGAACAATGAGAGAATAATCAAGGAATTCGTTAAACTGGCAGTGACGAGCTCCGGACTTGAGGCGCATAACAAAAGACGAAATTTCCTCATTAGGATTTTGTACTATTTTACGAAAACGAATGGCCTCGGAAAATTTATTTTTCGATTTTATAAAATGATCTTCGAGAAGCTTTCCTATGGATTGGAAATTCAATGATTCGACTGCAGTAGGATAGCAGAGGTCTCGAAGCGTACAAATGAGAACGGCACCCATATGAACGCGTAAGTGCTAAGACCATTCTATTTCAGGGATTTTACATAGCTCCAATTTGAGTTTAAAGCGGGCCGACGGATAAAATTCCGTCGTCCGACGGATTAAATTCATCGAAATGAAAGTTTTAAATACGTGGGGATGTATTTTGATTTTTTAAAGACGATACCTGGAGCTCAGCGAGAGCGGAGACAATTTTCGTAAGTTGCTCAAGCTGTTGAGAATTCGTCTCTAGAACTGACTCAATCGTCGCCATTATGTTGTATTTAGAGACATTCCAGGAACCGGATCTTTAGAAATAATTATATTTACAACTCAAACTTGGAACACACAGAACAGGGGGCTTGTTCTGTAAGAATTTGACTGATCCTAGGAACAGTCAGGTCCTGTTGTGACGCCATGTTTTGGTGTTCTGTATCTAGGGTTGCCAGATGACCGGTTTTCGACCGGCCTGGCCGGTTTTGGAAGTCCGAGGCCGGATGCCGGCCGGACCCTCGACCGGCCTTAAGTAAAGCCGGTTTTCGGATTTGCTCATTTTGTAATAATTTTTTTCTTAATTTTTCCTCATTAAACTATTCGTAAGGGAACTTAGCGACAAGATTTTATTTCTTTAAAACGTCGGGGATGATTTCGTGACTTTCGTGTGACTTGTGCAGGCCGGCACCGCGCTAACTTTCAGCCTAGGTAGGGCCTATTGCATTATCAGTTCCAGCGGTTCAGTCACTGTATTGTATGGTTGACAGCGTGCGGCGACCTTTAATCGGAGTAGTCCATTTGCGTAAAATTCTGCTCTGGGCAGTTCATTTTCAATCTTCTTCTACATTTACATATTTAATTAAGAGAAAACGTATGGAAATTTACTGTCGCGAGGCAGATTTTTTGGGGAATCGAAATCGCTATTAGGCCCTCCTCAAATTGAACCTGTGAACATACACATACTGGTTCACACATTCACAGTCAATTATTTTTTGTCCGCGCGTGGGAGTGGCCTGGGTTCAATTTACAATGGGTCACCCGGTATATATTTATGTAATACACGACTTGTATATATATATATGTATATGTATAGGCCGGTTTTCGAGCTTTTCAAATCTGGCAACCCTATCTGTATCTCAGTGTTCTCTTGTAGCTGTTCCCCTGACGTCACGACTGGGGGAACACTCTCACTATCCCTTGTGATAGCCAAGTGGTGTTACAAGGATCACTCGAAGAGGCGAGATTTTCTTTTCTCCTCTCGTGATGGTGGAGGAGTGTTAGTCGCTCTGAGCTGCCCGCAAAACTGGGTGCACCGCTTATTAGGTTTTCAGGTGGGAGAACGAACTCCGAGATTTTCTTTTCTCGTCGTGTTCACCCCCTCCACCCATCACTACTACTCTAGTACTATTCAAAGCGCTCTAGCAATTTGCAAAGAATAACATGAATCTTCATTTTCTTAAACCGGGCGTAGAAAAATTATACTATACTTCTTTGTTTCATCATTCTAAGTGATCAATACAACTGAATGACGACAGCATCCAAATAAAAATCTTCCAGGGTTGCAGTTTCACTTACGTTACTTTGCTTGTGGGGGAAATCAGATAAATACGTACCATAAAATTACAGAATCGTACCGTCTAGCACTTGACCCACCAGTTATGTGTTCGTGTTTGTAATTTCCAACTCGTGACGGGAGAACAGATGAAACTTCAGACAATACCGGATGAAGGAAATAAAACCCTAGCTTTCCACAGTACAACTCTGATTTTGCATTCGAATGGAGAACTTCACTCTTTATTTTCAGTTCAGACAATATTTTCCCCTAAGCCCTATGAATTCGTGATTTAGTCCACCGTAACTGACGTGCATGGCACTACCCCCTCCCACCTTAAATTGTTTATTTATATATTATAAGCTTATGGCCGTTTCCTTGTTAGCACGATAACTCTCGTAGAAGTTAATTTAGCGGAACGCGCTTTGGCACAAAAATCAGTAGTCATAAGACACCGGTCGGTATTGCATTTGGGCCAAATCGGTCACGGTGGAGGGGGGGAAAATCGGGCTTGAAGTCGTCAAAAAATCACTAAAAATCACCAGTTGATTCTAGAAGCATCATATTCGGTACGTATACTCCATGTTAGACTAGCCTTTGATTCCCATTTTAATTTTTTGAAAAAGTCGAGGGGGAGGGGGTGATGCCCCCGGGGTGGAAGTAAGTGTGTGGTCTTGTTAGCACGATAACTCTCGTAGAAATTAATTTAGCAGAACGCGCTTTATGTAAAAAAATCAGTAGTCATAAGATCCCGGTCGGTATTGCATTTGGGCCAAATCGGTCAAGGTGGAGGGGGGGAAAATATTTTTTTTGTAATCTTGCCTGGACTTTTGTGTTATAATCAATTGGTTCATTATTCAATACATTCTGAATTTCTACACCTATATGTTTTCGGTCAGGATTTTTTTTTTTCAACCCGCCCAGCCCTCAAACTTTATCCTTGTAAGTTTCAAGATGTCTAGATTCGATTTCTGGAATGCCCGTACGCCCGTCTGGGCCATACCTTGCCCTAGGATTGCACGAAAAAAAACCTAACTTTCGCACGTTGACTTCATTGGGGATCTAGTTGGTCCTAACACAGTGGCGGATCCTTGGAATCGCAGTCACTTGAGCAAATAATCATCAAAACCACCTCCCAAAAGGGTGGTCATCTTCTCAAATTTCAGGGTCATTTTCTCAAAATTACACGACACAGACGTGATTCATGAATCTCGCGAACCGTACTTGACAGTTCTCTGTTTCTATGCAATTTTTTTATGCATGCAGTTCCAGCCCGACACGCAACAGAGTAGTCACCAGGGCCTTAGGGTGACCAGACGTCCACTTTTCCGGGACATGTCCTACACATTTTAGTGCGTCCGGGCTCATTTTTCAGATGTCACGGGAATGGTCAACATTTTCCTCTTTTTTTGCCCTCCTTTTCGGTCCTGAACATCTAACTGTTGTGACTTCTTCTTTGAAAGTGTTGAGTGTAACAGAGTTAAGGACTAGACAAAAAGAAAATAGATGTTTTGTGACCAACGCAAAAACGAGACTATTTATTTTATTGGCGATTGTAGCTATCACTAGCGGCGCTAGTGTCGAGTGATAATGAATCCGGTAGTCCCCACATATGTTAAATGATAACAAGTTTTGCGTTTTTGTAGAGTTTTTTTTTCGTGGTCAACGCCCGTAACATACCGGAAAAAAAGTAGTCAGTTGGCCTAAAGTGACAAGAACATTAGAACATGGTTTCTGATACATTTATACTTAAACGTCAAGAAAGCACCCAAGTCTTTCGGCGGTCGACTTTCTCCCAACACTGGCCTAATTGATAACTGACACCGTTGAACCCTGAATTTTTGGGAAACAATGAAATGACAACGTTGTGTCTCGGCTACGACGGCAAGAGCAACCGAAGACACAGCAGTTTTCTCTGGAATCACCTTTTTGAGACATCCCACGAGCGCCTTTTGCGCCACGATTGGTACTCGTCAGCTCACCGTTTCGTTTTAGTGCTCAGAGAACGGCACGGGTTCAGTGAAACGGTCGAAAACGTTTTTGAATCGGTGTTTTCGAGTTTTCTTGTCCCAACAAAAGGCCGGCAGCGAAAGTTTCTGTACGGGTGTACCGCGTACCCGCATAACCGTCTTGTTTTCTTGATTCGGTGAAGCCAAAAGTACAATACCGAGGCCTCCTCGTCACCGTCGGATTTACAAAATATTAAAATTTACAAAATTTACAGTTATTTAGCCAAATAACCAAAATTAGGGTTTAAAATGGGTGAAAACCGCAAATTCTAGCCTTTGATGTAACGAAGACCATAAATAAGAGCAAGGTGACTCGAGAATGAACCGTATCGTCTAACCGGTTGGCTTTTTGGGTGAGCGAAACCTACGAAATTCTGGCTTCCGTGGGATCCAAATCCGCGAAATATGGGCTTTGAAAGGGATAACCCTGCGAAAATTTTTAAAGTGCCAAATGGGCGAAATTATGATTTAGAGGGCAGCATTTCAGGGCGTATTGTTGCTCTTCCCTTTCAATTGCTTTTTGTAAGCAAAACCTCTAAAATTGCTTTTTTTAGTGAGTAAATCCGCTAAAAAAGTTATAGCGACCGAAACCTGCAGAATTAGTTCTTTAGCTACCAAATCCCTCAAAATTCTATATTTCCACCAGCGAACCAGCGAAATTCTTTATTCAAGGAGCAAATCACACGAAATGTACCATTAGCACCTGACATTGCTTTCGTAGGGGGCGAAATTGCTTTTACGTCGAGCGAAATTTATTTTTTAGCGAGCAAAAGCTGCGAAGTTAGTTTTCTTGGTGAGCGAAACCTTTTGTGAGCAAACCTGCGGGAAATTGCTTTCCCGAGAGAGCAAAAACCATGAAATTGTTGTTTCTTGCAAGAGTAAACCACGCGAACGTTGGTTTTTAGCTATCGAACCCTGCGAAATGGATTTTGTAGTGCACGAAATTGAGGAAAACCGCCGAAATTTATTTTTTATCGAGCAAAACCAAGGAGAAATTGGTTATTTAGGGAGCGAAACAGGCGTAATTGCTTTTTTAGGGATCGAAACCAGAAAAATTGAATTTTTTAGTTTATGTTTTTTAGGGACAACACTAGAGGGTGGGGGATTTGCAAAATTGCTTTTATAGCTACCAAAACACGTGAAATTGCTGTTGTAGTGAGGGAATCCTGAGAAACTAATTTACTAATTTATTGCGAGATTGGTTGTTTAGTGAGCAAAACCTGCTTCACGTCAATGACCCACATTAGACGTTTTTAATAATAATAATAATAATAGTTTTTATTTCCATTAACAACACTGGTTGAATAGGATACGTCATAAATTAATTAGAACCTTTAGTAAAATCAAGGTCTAGGAAGTTAAAGTAAAATAATAATTTTACTTTATTTACTGTCTGTGTGCTGGGGGCGTTTCTCGCAAAACACAAAAATACGCCCCCAAAACTCGGAGAGATAAAACTGTCATAAATAAATAAAAATCCGCCTTATTAACGGTAGTACAACCCGAGAAACTTTCATTTTGCGAACAACATTGACTACCGTCCCCCTCCCTCCCTCCATTCTACAGGAAGACAGGAACTCTTTATTCGGACCGGAAAAAGTCAATCTGGATTCGCCACGACTGTTTGAAGAACTGCTCGCAGCGCGGCCTCTGTCGTGGTTCTCTTTAAGTCTTAAACTCCTTACCTTTCTAAAGTTGGGTACAATTTGCTTTCACGAATTTGCAGAATCCGATATTTTCACCTGCGGAGAAAAAGTAAGAGATTGCCACACACACACACAAAAAAAGTTAATAAAAATGGCACAGGATATCCATGAGTTCTGGTTTGGATCTCGTCAACCGGTCTCTGTCACAAATTAACGTTATGTTCTCAATTGGAATCGAAATCGGAATTCATTTCTTTTTTTTTCTTCATCTTATCTTTTTCGCCTTTTTCTTCCTCTCCCGGCTCACAGTTATTTATTTATTCTAAACAGGAAAAAGCGTAAAAATCCCTCACCGATTCAACGGGACAGGAGTTCGTTATAGAAAACGCTTAAAATTTCTACCTGGTATACCCTCCCCCCCCCCACTTAATCAGAGAAGTCTGACCCTGATATTGACAATACGATTGAATGAAAAACGAATCCACGCACTGTTGAGCACACAGTGCGGATAACAATTATGATAGTGATGACGGTTGATGAATCGAGGGGGGGGGGTGAGGGGTAGTCATTCGGAAACCCCCGCTTCGTTGGCTCCTAGACGAGAAGTATAAGCACGCGACCATTTTTCCATTTTTTCCCCCCTTGCTTTCCACGCATTACGATAAAAATTAATGGTATTTTTTTTTTCTTTTATAGCGGGCTTCTATTATTAGACCGTCCGAATTATTCCACATTTAGTTTTTTTTTTTAAAAACAGTAATTTTATATTCGATGATTATGTTCTTTGGAGTCTTTTAAAATTCACGTGTTCATCAAAGTGGAAAAATTAACCGTAAGTGTATTCACCCGACTGCGCTTTTGGATTGGGCGCATTCCGATGTGCCACCCCACCGCCCTCTTCTTCTGCCCATTCCAAGAGATTATTACTTTAAATATGTGTAAATGAATGAACTCGACGGGACGTCTCCCAATTAATCGAGGAATAAATATGTTGGCGTGTGAAAGTACAAAAAAAAGAAGAAAAAAAAAACGTGGCTAGCATTCTGAGTAGATGAAGTTATTTTCGGATGGTCGGGATTTTACGTAAATTCCGAACAACGCTGGTTTTCTGCGTATATGTAGTTGAGGGAGAGGGACGAAGATGTCTAGTGAAATTTCTAAGAAATCAGCGTGTTGACTTTTTTACCTGGAAAGATACGGCTTACAGCTGCCCAGCACTTATTTTTTTTTATTTTTTAAGTAATTTATTCCTCCAATATAGTCTGATTCGCGGTAAACCGTTTATTACTGCAAAGTATTTCACAGGTTCTTTCTTTCTTCAGGAAACGCCCCGAAAAAAACAGCTTATTTCTTATCGGGCTTTAAATTCAGAGTTTCCTGGCAAAAAAATTATGTGTGTACTATGAAGCCCCGCGGTTGAGCGTTTTCACTCCGGTTAAGTGTAAATTATCTCGGAAAATTTTGTCCCGGAGCAATAATCGGGAGAAAAACTCTCACGAGTCGTTTGAAAATGGAATAAGAGAGCGAACAATTGTGATAGGCTTGTTAGAGGAGTTTCGCTGAGCACTGACCCTGTCATGAGAGCTTTTTGTTACTTGTAAATATTCCTAAGCATTTCCGATCGTGTTTTTTTTTTTTTTTTTTTCTACCTTGTCGAACTTTATAAACAGACTTTGCCCTATTTGTGTCGATCGAACCGCGGCTTTAGACGTGATGGCATTCACATATGGGAGAAAAATGCGTAAATTGGCGTCGGATGCTTCAGTCCTTGCGGGGCCAGGTAGGAACAGGACAGTGGCGTCCGGTGGTGCCCTGGGGGGAGGGATCAGATTGAAATCTCGTAATGATGAGGGGAGGTGGGTAATTTCACATTTTAGTCATCATTCCACCCCAGCCAGCACACTCTTGAATCTAGACATCTTTTGCTGGCCTCATCATTGTTGAAATTGCACAGAAAACTTCATATGTTCGTTGTTGTTTACAAAAAAAAAAAAGTTTTGGTTTGATTGTTCAAAAAATATAAAAAGAATACTTTTTGTTTTTTCCTTCTAAAAGCACTCTCACTTTATCAGGTTATGGGCCCAGAAGACGCTGTGCGTAAAACCACGTTCTGCTATTATAAAGAGAAAATGGATTTTGAAAAAATTCGAATAGGGCTCTTAGAAGGCAAGTCTAACTGGTCAACATGGAAATACAAAATCATGGTTGTGCTAAAAGGTATTCCAAGAGCGATTGAAGTTATCTAGGGAAAATTCACAAAACCTATGCCACCTGATTCTCCAAGATCCAGAAGATCGAAGGACGTATGCCGATGATCTGGCCAGATTCATGAAAGTTGAAAGTGAAACATTGATAGTTCTGACTGTTAACATGTCCGAAGACGTAGTACAGAAAATAATTGCGTTATGACACTGCCAAAGAGGTCTGGGATGAGCTTCATCGCCTCTATCACGGCGTATCGGAAGATAAAGCCTACGATTTGTGCCTACAATTCTTTAGTTATGAATGGCAACCTGGTGATGATGTTGCTACTAACATGTCGAAGTTGAAAAATACATGGGATGGTTTGAAAAAGGAAGTTCGATCGTATGACGAAAACGGATGTGAATTACCGGAGCTATTTCTAATCTGCAAAATCCTTAGATCGTTACCCGAAGAATATTTTTCATTCAAATCGAGTTGGATGCTTTTGCCGAAGCAAGATCGAAATATCGATAATTTAACTGACAAGCTATGTGCTCATGAACGGGCTTTAGCAAGTAGAAACACTCCTATTCAAAGCGGCCAAGAAGCTTTAGCTGTGGATTCAAACTCAGGCTCGCGAAGTAAAGAAAATAAATTCTTTAAGGATCAGAAAGAAATAAGGAAAGATATAACTTGCAAGTATTGTGGAATGAAAGGCCATTTCGTCAAACAGTGCTTCAAATGGAAGAACGACGGAAGACCTCCAAAGCCGAAAAGTGATCGTGTCAACACGGTACTCGCAATATCCGTCATGTCGTCTGATTCTACTTCGGGAGATGAACGGAAAGAAGATTGGTTTGTCGATAATGAAGCCACCAACCATATCACACCGTCAAAAGAATTTTTCACGACGTTTACACCGTTCTTACCGGCTCACTATGTTACTACTGCCAACGGTAACACAGTTCAAGCTAAAGGAAAGGGGAGCATTATTGTCGAAGCAAACGTTAAAGGAAAAATTAATCGATTCACGCTATCAGACGTTTGGCTCGTTCCGAAAATTAAGAAAAATTTATTTGCGGTTCTCTCGGCTCAAGACAACACTGAGAAAAAAAATCTACACATAATCGGTCAATATCAACAGAGCTAAGTCGGTCAGAGAATTGCAACCGAGTACACACGGTTAGAAGTATGCTAGGTCTAATTGACCTAGTTACCTGATAACCGTGTCAGCTCGGTTGCAACTCTCTGACCGACTTTGCTCGGTTGACCGAGTAGACTCGGTCAAAATTCAACACGGTTATTTTAACTGAACGCTTGGTTAACGAGCTACTACCGAATATTCGGTTATCTCTACCGTGGTTGTTGATGAGGCGGGTATCGACCAGCGAGTTGCAATTTTTATTGGATTTGGATCGGGGTTGTGGTCAAATCAGTTCAAAAATCCGTCTGGATGGTCAAGCTTTCGTTTTTATTTAAAAACTTCCTCAGGACCTGGGGGGCAACAACATGAAGTGCCACAAATGTATGAATAACCAAAGTAAATATGTTCAAAACCTAATATAGACCTTACCTCCAAGACTTTAGATTGAGAGTTTACAATTATGGGTGAGGGGCTCCTCTTTAGTCAGGCCACTCTTCGCCAAGGCCGCTAGTTTTAAGACGGATAATGGTCAGGGTGGTAGAAGAAAATGACAATTTTCGTAAGGGAAGAAAACTCACATCGTACCGGGGGCGTACGGTATGCAGCAATCGAGAACAAAATTTCAAGCTCTGCTGTTCTTCCAGTATACACAGGAGCAGTCGAAGATGGTGAAAAAACACGGAGGAGCGTTAAAATAGTTAAAACTGCAGAAGAAACGCAAAATACAAAAAAGAGAAAAATGTGCATGGGGTTAGTGCCGTCTCGGATGCCTACTTTATCAGGACAAACTTGCCGTCGTTACCTTCTCCACCCAACGCGTCACAGGCGTCTACCGCCAAAAGACGATCCGTACCACACCAAGAAGTCGCCGAGTCGCGAATAGACCTCCGCCGCGCCGCCTCCACGCGTGCGTTACAACATTCGTCGCCGGCATATGCGATGGCTAGCATTTCTTGAAACGTGCGGCGAGCCAGATTTGGTTCGCGGAAGACAATCTTCGGCTCATCTAGACGGAAGAGGTGCCCCGTTTCTCATATATGCCTGGCAAGGGCTGTGCTCGCATTGTCTGGGTCCTCGCTGTTACGCCGGTGTTCATTCATTCTAACTTTCAAATGTCGTTTTGTCTGCCCAATGTAGACTTTGGGGCACTGAGAACACGATACTGAGTAGACCACATCAGACTGCATGAGAAGGGGGTCTTTATACTTTACCTTTGTGTGGAAGCCACCTGCTTTTCGTTTGTATTTATACGCCACTCGCAGCTCAGGCACCCAAGTGCGGATGGTTGCGGCTAATTTCGCAGATAAGTTGGGGACGTATGTCAGGCTGACAAATCGGGTGATTCTCTCCGGTTGGTTTGCTATCGCGAGTGGGGGATCAGCGATGTGAGGATGGACGGCGGTCGGGGGTTCCCCTCTTCCCCCCTGTTTGGCGTAAGGTCGACTGTTGAATGACCCATTGAGCTATGGTTTTCGGGTACCCGTTCTTCAGAAGTATATCCGTGACCAGTTTGGTGTTTTTTCGATGAAAGTTCGGGTCGCTGAGCCGTCCCACTCTGTTGGCCAGCTCCGCGGCTGTCCGGACCGAACACGCGACCACTGTCGATGGGTTTCTTGTACCAGTCTTGAGTTCTGATGACCGTCACATCAAGAAAGGGAAGTGTACCCTCCTGCTCCATTTCAAACGTAAACTGTAGGTTCTCGTCGTAGGAATTTAATATGGCTAGGGTTGAGCTCACCTCGGCTCGTGGAAGGACCAAGAAAAGGTCATCCACGTATTTTTTGATGTTCCGAAGTTCAAACGGTAGCTGGAGTCTCACCCAATCCAGGAGGTCTCCCATCACAAGGCAGGCGAACCACGATGATAGAGCTCCGCCCATCGCACAACCAGTTTTTTGCTTGTATATGGTGCCGTTCCACATGAAGTAACCATTCATGCCGCCCAGGATAACTGCCTGTAGGAATCGGTCGAGGGGCCATTTTATCGCATCTGCCCATTCACCCCATTTCCGGAGGATAAGGTAAACGACCACTTCCAGTGGAATGTTTGTGAATAACATCGTCTAAATGTGTTGAGATGAGAGTGTTCCCATTGAAAACCCGCTATTGAAAAATTATTCAAATACCAGAAACCATAGAAATAAAATTAATCATGCACTGTTACAAATTAATCATGTATCTACTTACCAGTGATTTGTCGATTACGTCTTCGGACAGGCCATGAACGAAGTTAACTTTTTGCTTCCTTTTTACCAAATTTAGGCAGAAAAAATAGGTACACTCTAAACTATGGAATTGCAAGTTATCAATAAAATGTACGCGACTGACAAAAGCACACTTTCTAGTTTCTATCCCAAACGCAGAACCCAGAATGAATAGCGAGGGAGAGGAATTATGCCTCGGAGGAGGTTGTTAGGTAGAGGGAGTTGCTACACGGTTGATGCTGACCGTGTTCTGTGTAGCTAGCCGACTTTCAAGGTTGGAACTTGGTCAGCTTGAGCATGCTGCGGGGCGCTATTTCTTTTCTTTTTTCTGCTACGCAAGCAGCTCGAGACTTGCCTCCTGTCCTATGCCCCTCCGCCCATCTTTGTCTCACCAATTCCCCAACCGTTATTTTATTTATGTTTTTTTTGTGCCCATCATTGGTCTTTATTACCGCGTGATCGAGTCATGGATTCATGGTGATACGGATAAGTACACTCAAAATCTCTGACTGATCGTAATCAATCGTAACTCGTAGTTACGGAAGATTCTCCCAGTGCCCTCCGAATTTATTCTTTCCAGGCCAAGGCCAGGCGGTCTAGTGAGAATGGACTTCTGCTTTGAACACGATTCTGTATAAATGTTACCGTCAAATCCCGAAGCCAGTCAAAACCCAAATTGCCTAGTCAGAACTAGTTTTATCAAAGCCACTTCGTTAAAACTAGTATTCACTAGGTAAAACTAGAACTGTCTGCTGTCGCCCGACAATTCTAGTTTTTACTGGAAACATCGTAGTTAAAACTGGTTGTAGCTAACAGGGGTCACCGATAAAACCCGAAATTCGTTAAAACCCGAATTGTCTAGTCAGAACTAGTTTTAGGCACAATGACTAATGAGTCACACAAAATTTAAGGAAAAAAGAATAAAATAATTTATTACAAATTTGTACCTACACTTGCAAATCAAAAAATTACAAAGGTTAAACAAAATAAAATAAAATTCAAAGGTTTATGCGAATATAAACCATAATGTTCATTCAACCAACCATACTCATTTGTTGTTGCATGGCATGCTGGAATGGCACTTGGAGTTGCACACCAATCCTTTTCTTTTGCAAAAGCAGCGATTTGTTGTACACGATTTCTTACAAGCGCAGTGCACAAAGCCCTGTGGGGTCAACGCCGCGTTCCTAGCCGCTGTCCTTAAAGATGTATTGGCGCCGGGAACTTCTGCTGGTGTCAAAAACGTCTCTTTGCAAACGTCAAATTCCGATCTACAAAAAATAAATTATTTTAATGACAGCGGGGTTCGTAAAATGTGCCCGCTTACCTGCAATATAATTTGTTGAGCTTCCCGTCCTTCGTTCCGATCTTGGGCATGTCATCTGTTTTTTCCATCACAACTCCAATAACATTACGAAAATCTGCTTTAGCTCTGTCCACTTCAGGAATCGGTATTAAAACAATATCCCCAATTTCAACTGAGCGATGGAGAGCATCAGAAGTTCTTTTCATTTTTTTGGCTTGTTTGGACAAATTTTCGTGAGCTTTTTTTCTCGCAGTCAAAATATTTTTAGTGCTGGTTGACGACGTCTGATTTTCTTCTCCATCTTCGCTGGAAGACTCGTTGTTGTCCTGTCGCTTCATGTTGTTGAAAATACCCTCAAGATCCTCCTCGTCCTGAATGTTGTTGAATACATCAGAAGTCAATGCTGAAGTACTCAGACCAACTTTCGGTTTCATCCCAAACATTGCTTTATAAGGTAATTGTCCGATGCCTGAGTGGAGTGCCCGATTCTTCATGAACTGAACGAATGGAAGCCCGTTTGACCACTTCCTTGAGTTGTTATCATTCATCCAAGAAGCAAGCATTTTTTCTATGTCTTGGTTCGCTCTCTCAACCGAACCTTGACTTTGACTGTGCCTGGGCTTCCCATTCACCAGTCTCAACTCAGGCCACAGGGAGGTTAATTCTTTGATGACCCGGTTGACAAACTCTCTTCCGTTGTCAGAATGCAAGATACATGGTGCTCCAAATGTTTGAAAAATGTCTAAAAGTTGTGATGTCACGTCTTCCGCTCTCTTGAATAGCAGTGCCCTTAATAAAACGAATTTCGTAAGATGGTCTTGGTACACCATGATGAACCTAAAGTCGTTATCAGCTTGCGCCTGCATATCGATGAGGTCGACTTGGCATCGACTATTCATTTCGTTGTGGAGAATAGGCTTCGAAACTAAGCCTTTCCTTTTTTTGGACTTCTTCCGTTGGCATGTTTCACACATTGAGAGGAATAAGTTTATCATTTCAGTTTTAATATTGCAGTATTTCTTCGAAGTTTCATTTTTAAGTCTATCTCGACCTCCATGCCCCACTGCAACATGTGCTGATTCAATGACGTCGAAAATTTCCTCTGCGGGCAAGTAGTATTTCGTAGGTTCACCCATGGATACGAGTTTTTTAGTATCGCAAATCTCCAAAACGTTGAATCTATTCAGCCTTCTGTATTGCAAAGGAGTCTTCTTCATCGCGCATTTCGCTTCTTCAACTTCACTAATAATTATATTGTACTGATCTCGCGTCAATACTTTAAAGTGACTGTCCTTTCCATCCTCTAAAGAAATAATTTTAGCGAAGAACCTCTCCTTTCGCGTTGGGTTATCCATTTGGTTCATCATAGCGAAACCACTAAACAAAAAGCACCAATCACACACGAAAAAATGAAAACAGAGTGACCCAAACTCTTCACGATCACAAACGAACACTGAACAAACACGTTCACGAGTGGGGGGGGGGGTATGCTTACACACAATCGCACTCGGCACGAGCCGCATACAAATGTGACCTTTGTTTAACCGAGTTTCAGTAGTCTTAACCGTTGCGTAGTAGGTTGTTTCAACGTCCATTAGAATGAGCAACTCGGTTATTCCGGTATTAACTGACAGGTTAGGTTGACCATACTTACCTGTTCAACCGTATCTACCGAATTAACACGGTTAAAAAAGTCAGGTTAAGCCAGCCGTTTTCACGGTAAGAACGACCGAGTTTCAAGTCTAACCGAGTGAGCTTACCGACTTTTTTTCTCAGTGACGTTACCCCAAAGTTTGTTTAGTTCCACTCGTGAAAATTGTACCTTTACCGCGAACCACCAAACAATAGTCGAAGGGCATCGAAGTTGTAACGGCGGACTGTACAAGTTGAAAATGAAAGTTGTACCACCTCCGACGGTCAACTTAGTCTCTCAAGAAAATAAACTTCAGTTGTTTCATGAACGACTTGGACATCAAAATAAGCGTCACGTCAAAACTCTAATCGAAAGGGAATTTGGAATAAAAACGCAGCTTGACAGCGAATTATGCGAAGGGTGTGAATTTCAGGGCACGAATCGTCAGTTTTGCCCTTTTAGGGTCTGAATGGTCAGTTTTATTAGTTTTTGGAGCAGGAATTACCAGTTCCTATTTTTTTTTAGAAAGGGAATGTTCAGTACAGCCATTTTCCAGGCGCCATTTTGAGGGCAGGAATTGCCTGTTTAGGCATTTTCAAGGCGCTAATAATCGTGAGTTTAGCTATTTTCATGGCACATAGAGCTAGTTCTGACGTTTTCAAGGCTTGAATTAGCCATAATGACCATTTTAGGGCACATGGAGTCAGTTTTGCCAGTTAAAGGCGCGAATAGTACTTCCCAAGCCTAGGTGAGAATGGTCAGCTAGTTAGACCAGTTTTCGCGCTAGAATTACCGATTTTACCATTTTCAGAACAGGAGTCACCTGTTCAGGCATTTTTAGAGCGTAATTCGTAAATTTATCCATTTTGACTCTCCTCAAGTAAGCTCGGCAATTTTTAGTTCAGAAATTATAGTTGTTTTAGCCATTTTCAAGACACTAATAATTGTCAGTTTTGCCTTGGAGCGCAATACTAGTCAATCAAACCAAAGCCGAATTCAAGACGCACGAATTGTCGATTGTGCATTTTTCATGCCTGGAATTATCTTTTTACGAATTTCCAGGGCGCGAATCTGGAGTTTAGCAAATTTTAGGGTCCGAGTGGTCAGTTAGTTTTCCCATTTTTAGAGGGAAATTGTCAGTTTTGCCATTTTCAGGGCAGGAACCGTCTGTCTTAGGCATTTTCAAGGAGTGAATCGTCAGTTTAGCTATTTTCAGAGAGTGAATCGCTATTTGAGGGCGCAAATATAGTCGTTTTGCCATTTTCGAGGCACGAATAGTCAGTTTTTGCCATTTTTATGGCTCAAATAGTCCATCCAACCAAGCCCATGAAGTTTGACCATTCCTGGCGCGCCAATTATCGATTTCGCATTTTCAGGGCGGTAATACAATAATCTTTTTAGGCATTTACAGAGCCACAAATTGGCATCTGACTATAACTTAGACCGGGTATCGCTAGTTTGGCTATTTCTAGTGAGCAAACAGCCAATTTAGCTTTTAGCCATCTTAAAGGGGCGAATCGTAAGTTTTGCCATTTTAAGGCGCGAATAGTCAGTCCCCCGTCAAGCCAAAGGCGCGTATTGATCATCTTTGGGACGAGAATGGCGAATTTTTAGCGCGCGAACGGTCGATTTAGCCGCGGGATGACTTAGGGTGGGAATCATAATCTTTTCTGGGGATCGCTAATCGCCAGTTTAGCCATTTTTATGGCGCGTGAAGTCAGTTTTTAGTTATTTTCAAAACGCGAATCGTCAGTTTTGTGTTTTGGGGCGCGATTTTAGCCGTTATTACAGTGGGAATAGCTAGTTTTAGCTATTTTTAGGCAGTGAAAGGCTGTCAAGCCATTTTTTGTAGATCGAAGCACACAATTTCTCTAGCCCCTCACTTGAGAAAATCCTGAATCCGCGTCTGAGTGGACCCACCTCAGTAGAGGGTAAATCACCGTTCGAATTATTTCATAAAAAACATCCAAGTTTGAAGCATCTAAGAATAATTGGATCGACTTGTTTCTATCACGTTCCTAAACAAAATCGAAAGAAAATGGAAAGGAAGTCTCGTCGTCGACAACCACCGGCTGTGCTTGTCAGAGGTACCTGTGTGTACCTGATTTCTCTCTTGATCGTGTTGAAAGGATTTGTCACTTCGGTGCGAATGGGTTGAATCCCGAGCGTGCTGAGGTTTTGTCTTTAATTCTATCGACGGATGCAACTTCTGAATCCTGTTTTTGACGCTTAAGCTGTTCGGAGCTGCGAAGCATGTTTATAGCTGTTTGTAAAGTCAGCTCTGGATCGAGTTGAAGCCGGTCGGATAAGTCTTCGTTGTTCATACCGATGATTAATACCATTAACTGCATTTGCTCTTCAAGTGGCCCCCACTCGCATGACCTACTGAGTGTGTAAATGTCAGTGATAAATTCTTCAGCTGTTTCTGTTGGAGCCTGTTTTCGGCGAAGGAATTTCGCGCGCTCATAAATTATGTTCTTTTTGGGTACAAATTGGCTATCGAAGGCTTTTAATACAATATCGAAATCTTTCTGTTGTTTCTGAGAGAGCGAAAGCGAAGCGAAGATTTCCTCAGCTTTCTCTCCCATTGAGTATATCAGCATTGTAAAGTCCTGAGACAATCCGGTAACGCAAAAATCGTTTTTTCCAGGCCTCCCATTCACACGGTTTAAAACTGAAACTTTCAGGACCCCTGACTTGGGTGAACGAATGTTCCGGAACGGAAGATTTTCCGGTTTCGGCTGAATCGTGAGGCATTGTGACTGATTTCGGAATATCGCGTGTAGGAAACGTCCTTTAGATCTGCGCCATGTTTTGAAAGAAAACAATTAAGAACACTTAAGTAGTACACAAGACCAACAAATTTGACCTGCCGTACAAAATATTGTAATTTTTCCTCGTTAAATTTTATCGAGTTTTCCCGAGTTACCGCGATTACTTTGTCGACTATTTTAGTAAGTTCCTCCTTAGACTCAGCTGAGCAAAGCAAGTCGTCAAAATAGACGGTGGCGCCATCTATTTGACCGAAGTATTTTTGGGTCAGGGACTGAAAGAATTCTGGAAGGACCGGTAAACGCCGAAGGGAGTGCTAGAAGTGCAAAGTTCCAAGGATTTTTCATCAAGTTGTGCCTGATGAAAACCATCTTTGAAGTCGAACACACAAAACCATGACTTGTTTTTTAGTTGAGAGCTTATTTCATCGACAGTAGGAATGAGGTCGTAGTCTCTGATCGGTTTTTCAACTATCACCATGTTGTGTACCCATTCCACTGCAGTAGTCTTCTTGATGACAGCTACTGACTCAAGCTAATTTAGTTGCGATTTCAGTCTGTCCATTATTTTTAAGGGTAGGTACCCTACGGACAGGGCTGCTTCGAGGCACTGCGTTATCTTCAAGTCGAAGAGTCAGTTTGTCGGAAACAAAGCAAGGCCTGAGAAAACGTCTCCGTTCGAACTAATGAATTTGGGCGCGTCCGAATGTGTTTTCAGATCGTGAATCACTTGGCTAGGAATAAGGCCCATTTGGATGGCAGTTGGAAGGCCATTAATAGGGGAGATTTTACTTGACTCTACGACCTCAAAAGGGATTGTATAACTTTCTTGTAGAAATTTAACTGAAAGTTCAATTTTGCCGACTGAATTGATCTTAAACCCTCCACAGACATGTGTCTTCCTCTCGGGCCTGACTGAAACTCCTTGGAGTTTATTGTCTAGCCATACTATTTGTACGATCGGGAAGTGGCCCGACACGTGCAATGTCTGTTAGCCCGTACTTCAACTCCCCGTCAGCCGCACCCACCGGCCAAAATGGGCACGTCCCAGTTGAGACCGAGTGGCGGTGGGGAGCCATGCAGGTGCAAGTGCCATGAAGTACGGGGTGCATCCGCTTGGCTGCGGGGATTTACCATCACCATCAACCCGGTCGGACATTGAGGGACCAGCCGGGAAGTTGATAGTGAACTGGAGCAGTCAGGTCCCAGTAAACCAAAATCAATGAAAGAATATTTTATAAATATTTCATATCAATATTTAATCAATGTTTGTCGTGTCCCATTTAAAAAATGTTGTTTAAATGACACGAAACAATATTTATTGTAGATTGTACAAAATATGCATAAAATGTTGTCTACTTTCATTTAATTAATGTTTTATAAATGGCTACTTCCAACGTTGAAACAATATTAGTTATGTCCCTTTTAAAATATTGTATAAATGATCGGCAATAATAATGATTAAATATGATGATCAAAAATATTGGTACCTACACCAATTTTTGATACGTTGCCTCAAACTGGGTACTCGAATTTCAAACAGGCAGCTTTTCGAAATTTCAATGCACAAACTCTGCGAAGTACTCCTGTAAGGAACGTCAGATTAACAATTATTTTCCAATTGGAAAACAAAAAAAGCAATATGTACTCACAAAAGAACGATTGAGGTCCCAAAAATCATTGAAAATAAAAGGGAAAGAAACAATTCCGTCCCGTAACGTAGTTGCGGCAGCCCGAACCTACGAAAGAAATGTCGTTTATGTTACGGAAAGGCATTTCGAAAGGATTAAGCACAGTACATTTTTGTCCTTACATCTTAAACTGCGAATTCAAATTCCAAACAGGCACCTTTATCAAATTTTGGCTGCACAACTCAGCGAAGTACTTCTGTAACGAACATTAGATTTACAAAAGCTTTCCAAATTGATTTAAAAAAAAGTAATACGAAAAAAATGAGTGAACTTCTAATAATCATTCGGAGAAAAGGGTAATAAACAATTCCGTCCCGTGGCGTAGTAGCAGCAGCCCAAATAGCCTACGAAAGAAATGACGTTTGAGTTACGGACATTTATTTTGAAAGGATTAAGCACAGTGCATTTTTGTACTTTTTCTTTCGTTCTCTTAATTGCTTACCGAAATACAAAAATTATTAATTGCAACTGGGTCATTTGGTACTTACTATTGAGCTTCAGCTAAGGAAAATTGAAAGCTTCACAGTTGAGCACTCACACAAAAAAAATATAAATATAAAGCTTTTTAGATGAAATATCTCTATCTCTTCACAAAGCAAAAACGTACACATCGAACTTGACCCCAAGCCCGAGCCAAGCCAAGAGAGCAAGAAGAAGAAGCAGTAAAACAGATGGCTGACTAGGCACTAGGACTACTCCTACAGTTGGTGGGGGTGAACAGGACGGCGCTTGGAAGGAGCGAGAAACGTGACATTGTGACTCAAGGCCAAGCTCTCTTTCCGCGCGAGCTGAAATAATTATGCATCTGAAAAAACCGTTGTTTCCCTGTCGTACCCTTAACTAAAGTGAACGCAACGAGAGTCTCAGAAAGTTTCATTGCTGTCTCAATAATTTTATCTTAAAAAACAAAATGAGCTACAAATTATACGATAATTATATTATATGTATAATGTATGTATAACTAGGTACACACAAATTCTTCTAGCTAGATTTGAATCACAGCATGACAGTACTAGTCCAAAGACATGATTCGGATGAATGCCTCGCATCCCCATGGGGGGAACCTATTAGCAGAATGAATGTAATTGCATGTCATACCGTTCAAAAACTCCCATTTGAATAACGTTTTTGGAAATGATTGAAAAAATATAAACCGTACAGTATTGAAAATATATTTAAATTTCATTAAAACAAAAATATTATCCTACAAACGTGGGACCAACGCTTGAGCTACATTACTAATCTAATATTGGCGTACGAATATTGGATTAACGCTTTAACAACATTAGTTAAACAAAATTTATTCTTTATTGGTCAATCAATATGGGATAAATAATTTTTTTGCATTGACAATATTTTTTCAATGGTCCAATATTGGACAAATATTTAAAAAACATTTCCTGGTTTATTGGGGTGTGTGGGGGAAGACGAATGTGCCGGGGAGGTCAGAAGGATATCAGTGGGGTCAGAGGGATCAGAGATTGCTCGTGGTTTACCCGCAACATCAATCCAACTCGGCATGGAAGGCCGAATCAGGAAGTTGATGCAAGCGGGATATTTGTGTGGGCCATGGTTGCCCCGAGACCTCTTCGATGGTACCATCCCCTAGGAAATCAGTTCAACCACTGAACAGCTGCTCGAGAGGTGATTAAATAGTGTGGTAATCGAGGTTGATTCCAGATGACGCGGAGATCCGTGTAATTTGGACAGCTCCAGAGGACATGGGCTGCGGTCTCCTCTCGGTGGCCACATGGGCAATCCGGCGAGTCTCTTCTCCGATAGAAGTGGAGTTTACCGTTAAAGCTACCGTGTCCAGTGAGGAGCTGGATCGCAGGGTAGGATAGTAGGCGTAGGTGAGGCATACGCATGCGCTTCTGAATCGAGGGAATGATGTTATGTAGATGACGTCCGGTGTTGTTTTGGTCAAATCGTTTTTGCCATTCTGCAAACAAGGCACCCCTTACAGCCCGACGGTACGAGGTAAAATCCTGCTCATCAGGAACTGCCATAATCCAGTCTAGCCGTGGAAGATCCGAATTCAGGCGTTTAAGTTGGATCGCAAGGTCTTATCGAGAACAAGGTCTATTGGGGGGACGCCAGCCAGAACATGGCATGTTGAGTGCGCTGTGGTAGCGTGTGCTTTAAGCACCTGCAGTAGTATCAGACGCTGAATCGTGAGAATCTTATTTCTAGCACGCTTACTAGCACGGGACCACCATGCAATACACCCATAGAGGATGCGTGGAACCAGTACTTGCTGGTAATATACGAGTCTTGAAGATAGAGATGCCCACCATCCTGGGCCGGAAAGTCCACGAAGGAAACGACGAAGCGGTAGAACTCGCTCCCGTAACAGTTGGAGATGTGGCAAAGCTGTGAAACGGCGGTCTAGGATTACTCCAAGTTAAACTGACTTTTTGGTCAGGGGAAGAGTTCTCCCGTCTCGAAGTAATATGTGGTTGGTGCGTATTCGGCCCCGAGCGACGAATGTTTCTGTTTCGGAGATTGCGAGACGCAGGCTCGTTGAATCACATCATTGTTCTACGCACTTCAAGGCTTCAAAGACACCGTCACAGAGGTGATCAATATCAGTGGCTCTAATGATGATGGCCAAGTCATCAAAATACGCGATTGTTTGGAAATTGAGGTTCGTGAGGCGACGCAGTAGCTCACTGAAAGTTAAAGCCCAAAGGGTGCAAGCGAGGATCGCTCCTTGGAGACATCATGCGGTGATAGGGTAGGTTACGCCATTGATTGGTTACGCGTTATGTGATAGGTTACGCAGTATGCAGTTCTGCCAGTGAAGTAGCTACAAAGGAGGCGCTACAAGTTTCGCGCAGGGCAGTTAAGATAACCGGCTGCCATAGCTCGTTAAATGCTCCTGATATGTCCAAGAAGAGAACCACAGTAGTATATCGCGAAGACGTTGCTAGTTCGTTCGAAGACGTAGTAGTCTGAGCCGGTTTATGGCATGTGCTGTCGAGCACCCGGGCATGCCACCATACTGTGATGGGTGCGCCCTAGCTTCGAGGAATGGGTGCAGTGCAGTTAGGATAAGCTTCTCGAAAACTTTAGCCTCAGTTGACATTATGCTTATCTAGGACGGTACGAGCCTGGCAGTGACCTGTCCCGATGAGGACCCTTTAGAAGGAGGCGTAATCGGCAGCTCTTCCACGCGATGGGGAAGTATCCTAGATGCAAACACCGGTTAAATATGTTCGTTAGCATATCAACATTATGTCTGCTGAGGGAAGCGTTACGGACGTGCTCCCCGTGAATGCAAGAAGGGCCTGGGGCCTTGGACGTGGCTGATCCTTGCATTGCAGTAGCTACTTGTTCATTCGTCCATTGTGGGTGTAAGGGTGTGTCAAGGGGAGCAAGCAATGACTGGCGTACTTCAGCGTCACACGGTAAGTCTAAGGACGTTTCGTCAGTTGGGAATAGCTGCTGCAAGAGGTAGCGAGTGTTTGAAGCAGCTGAGGCTGTGTCAACGTTGGCATCATCTTCAATGCATGTAGCGATAACTTCTGTGTTCGCCTCCCGCTTCCAGATTTGGTAGAGGAGCCTCCATGGGTCATTGGACAGGACGTCAGTGATAAGGCGCCGCCAGCCCTGTCGTTTGGCCCGTCGCAGTTCTCTCCTGTACTGGTTCCGTAGGGCAATGTAGGTGTCCAGTGCTGCCATCCACCGCATAGAGTTGGCACGGCGGAGGCGTGCTTTTGCCGTACGAACCAGTCTGCGCAGTGTGCCCAGCTCAGATATCCACCAGGGCTGTTCGCGGTGTTGCGATGCTCGCCGCTTGCTTGATGATTGTTTGCGCGAGGGTAACATCAGAATTGATGTCTTGGTACGTCAATCGTGAACCCGAACTTTCTTCGAGATGGTAATGCTGAAGCGTGGAGCTTTCGAGTTGCAGATGGAAAGCAATTCAGTTTGCTCGCTTGACTACGATGTTCGATGGGCGAGGATCCGTCTCAATGTGGTATGTGATGAGAGCATGGTCTGTCGGGCCTTGATGTGAGAGATTCCAGTTCCGAGACCCCTCTCATCCACTATGGGAGCTTATTTGAAGGCTTTTCTTTATCAGCAGTGATGAGCAATCCAGTTCTTTTATATCGTTGACATCGAGCTCGTAGGTTACACACTTCACTTGTTTATTATAGCATATCAGTTATGACGACAACAATACAATGTAGATATTCCAAACAGTCATTTTCCGAGTACACAAAGTCGTACAGACGAGGATTCAGTTTCTATAGGGACGAAAATTCTAATTGTGGGGCTAAATTGAACGGTTTCATATTTCATCTCTCCTCAATTATTTTGATTGCCTGGGTGTGTACATTTTCCGGGCAAACGGTTGGCTTTTGTCTATTTCTTTCTTGTTTTTCTTAGAATAGCCAGCTGAATAAGATCATGGGGCATTCGCCCACGCTCCCCTTGTTAACTCATCGCTTCAGCTTTTGTTTCTATTTCGTCAAAACATAGAAGTAAAGAAAAGAGAAAAAAAATCTCGTTCGCTTATCCCCGACTCTTTTTTCCTTCTTCTTCTTCATCTCCGTCGTCCTGTCTTTTCTCAGCCGTGTCGACCGGCCCCACAGGACCAAAAACCCCTAAATCCTCCCCCACCCCTTCCCACCACCATCAACCACTGTTCATGTCCCATTCATTATGCGATGGGGGGGGGTGCGCGGGGTGTGCATGGTGATTTGACGGGGGGGCGGGGCGGGCTTGGACTGTGGTGGAGTAGCAGAAGTTGAAACGAGCCTGGCTAGTCAGTCTGTGTTCGACCGTTTCTGGCGAAGGAACTGAACGGTGTTAAGTCGAAAAGTTCAAAGTCTCAGGGTGCCGGATTCGTTCGCGTTTTTATTTCCGCTTTTTTTTTCTAAGCAATTTCAATTTGTAATAATTATTTATTGAGTTTTTTTGTTACTCCTTGAATTAACTTTTGGTGAGTTACATTTTTTATTTGTTAAGTTCTTGTATTTCACGGTTCTCAGCCGTTTTTTAATCCTCAATTCGTAGTTAAAACTCCTAAAATTCACGAAGCATCAAACATAACCGCTCGAAGTATTAAACTAACGGGGAAACCCCCAAAAAAGCGTTATAAAATCGATGGATAAACAAACCCTCCAGTCAGGCCGACGCCCTTCCTCTATTTCTACCCCCTTGACTTTGATTTTTTTTTTTTTTTTTTATCTAACGAGATTGAATGTCCTTCCTTCGCATATTGAAGATTTGCTCTCCTTGGACATCATTAGTAAAATTACCAATCAATCCAGTTTGGGGGGGGGGGAGGTTTCGCCCTCCCACACTTTCCGTTTGCTGGACAACAAAATGAAATATTGACAAGCGTCTATATTGAATAAAAGAAGTGACTGAGTGAGGTGAATCAAAATGGTCTATTTGAACGTTTCGAACCCCATTAGGAGCGTGTTAGGCACGGTTCTCTTTAAAGGTCTTCGGATTGAAGGAGAGTTTGATGGTTCCTATAAGAAGTTGAAGAAGAAGGAGAAAAAAGGAACTTTGAGAAGCCGTTTCGATGCCACTAAGAGAGTCCTTTTTTTTTTCTTCTTCTTCTCTCGCCTGTTTTTCTATCCTCCGGCTGAGTTGAATTCCATCCATCACCCTTTAAAGGTCTTTAAATAAATCGCCTATCGGTTTTGTGTTTCGTTTTGAAGAAATGATAGGTTTGTAGCGTCTCTTTTCTATGATATAGTGAGTGTATAGCTTGTCCACTACCGGAGCTACAACTACAAACAATTAAGTTACACTATAAAATGGTGTTTTATTTGTTTTTATCATTTGTATGTTGCACTAATTCAATCTCTGTTCGAATTTTTTAAAGTATCTCTTAAAAACTGGCATACTCGATAAGATATTCAATAAATCCTGCATTTTATACGCAATCCAGGATCATGGATGTTACATCATCAAATTTATTTTGGTAATCCAACGCTGATATCTCCCTTCAAGACCCTCTACAGAGAAGCATTTGCCTTAATATTTACTGACGGGAGACGCCGCAGGTCTTTTACGGCATGTGCATTCAATTCACCATAAGTTCATTTTCAATACATAAAAAAGTCAAGGGCGTCATGCTGTCTGTGCTTAAATGAGGGGAAGGGGTGCTCTTTTTAGGCCATTCAAGAACATCCGGAGGATGTCCTACTCTCTCTCTTCCTTACCATCGCCATCATCCTCATATTCGCGCATCGTATAATTCCCCCCCCCCCCCGCCGCCGCCACCAATGACATACCAGTGAACGATTTTCGGAACATTATCCCACACCGTGCGGTTGCCACGGGCAACTCACCATTTTCCAACCCACCCACACAAAACAACCGCCCCCCCCCCCCTATCCCCCAACCGTTCAGTTTGGGAAAACTACCCGGCGGTGTTCGTAGAAACAGAGGGAGGTTTTCTACTCTTACAGCAGAGTGTTACACCGTGGAAAAAGGGGGTGGTTTGGTGTAAAGGGCGAAGTGTGCACCAATAAGGGATCAATATAAAGTCACGTGATCCCCTTCAGTTAAGGGCACCCTCTTTGTCGAGGCACTCCCCCCCCCCCACGCTCGCTTTTAATCTTTACAGCAGACGGAAACAACATACATCTGAAAACTCTGAACCCGATCCTCTTGGGTGTTTCTAACCATCCTCAAGGCGAATGCACTTGCGAGGGTGGCTGTATTCACAAATGAACTTGACACTTTCGATTAACATTTACAGGTTGCCACTGACCGGGAAAAGTCAGGGAATTTCTTCATTTTTACCTCAAAGTCAGGGAAAAATGAGCGAACAGATTCTTTAATCTTTATCCTAATTGACTTTTCTAGTATTTGGTGGTTAAATAAGAAAAATAAAGTCTCTTTCGTTCTCGAATTTTTGTGTTTTTCTTATACCAGCCAGGCGCTAGTGATGAGCAAGACCCAAGACCACGGTAGCCCACCAACATCTGCTCCACCCGATTGAGACCCAAGAAAAATCGTTCCTTTGACCATGAATCATGAAATCATTTCGTTATAGCCCAGGAGCAGGTTCAAAAATCGTGCACTTTTGAGTCGAGCTTTCAAACTTTGCAGGCTTGTTCTGGATGGCTGATGAGTTGATTTTAAGATTGGAGGCAATCGCGACATCGCATAGGACGGCTGTTATTCAAGATAGCCGTTGGAAATTTTAGTATTTCCACCGTTTCGGCGCTTTTTTCAAACTCTTTCCTGGTTGAAGCGCTGTTAAGAACTACATTAGACTGCCCTGAGTTCAAAATCAACCATTGGAGCGATCAATTAATCCCGCACGTGGATCATGCGGCAGCTTCTTTTACGCATCTTTACATAAAAAAAATGATTTTCCATGCTCGCTGAATTTGGATACCAAGGGCATCTCTTTCAAGTCCATTGCATTCCACCCTTGTCCTAGGGTGTCTACAACTGAAATTTCGCCTCAAACCCCAAATCACCCCCCAGCTGGTGGAGCTACAAATGTATTCTATGCCCCGCGTTCAACTACCTTTCAAGAGCTGAGGATCCCAGATTTGCGCAAGATTTTTTCATGAACGTGTCTCTCACATATGAGGGCGTAATTTTTGATTCAGAGCCGATCCATACAACCAATATGGCGGCCGTAATTCGAGCTGATTTCTAACAATTACAATATTTTATACGTTCCCGACCTATTTCTCGCGCGCTACTAGCGTAAATAGGTGTCTCCAGCCAAAATTCGTCGTCATCGGGCTTCAAGTGAAACTCCTTCATGTACAATATTTAATTTCTAACGAAGAATGGAAATATTTATGCATGACTAATTGAGAAATAATTTGAGGAAGATTTTGGCTTTTTAAAGGGGGCTTTTGCATCCTAGTTAGAATACCCCCTCGCCAACTCTATCCCTATCATGCGAACTTTTCCATGTTTTCCAACATACGTGTTTACGGATCCTCATTGAAATATAAATTAGGGTACTCAATTTTTACAATCATATAACAACGTTTTATATTTAACCATTGAAAAATGCCGATATCATAATAATTTAATTATCTGTCTCCCTAAAATGCCGATAAGTTTGGAAACTCTCATTAGTGTTATTAAGCTATTTGAAGACTAGAGACATGATCGGAAATTTACCAGCGCTTCTTAAAATTACAATCAATCACCGTCATTGCAGCCACCACAAGCACAGAGTTCGGTGCAGGGAAGAAATGCATTCAGGCACTTGCACTTTCCAGCGCAGACTTTTTTGCACCCGCATTTAATAACTTCTCTGCAGGCAACTGCTGCCTCTGGAAGGGCCGTCCACTTAACCTGTTTAAGAAATTGAAATGACAGACGGGACCGTGCGCACAGTTAGACAGGTAGCACGAAGCATTATTCATATATTTTTGTTGGAATTTCCATGAAATTGCGCAATAGAGGAAGATGATGAAATGAAAAACAGGGTAATTTCTGGTATGATTTCTTTTACCTCCCAATTCGAAGCGCCCATTTCCCAACCAAAATTGCTCGGTGAGGGTAGAATTGGGTTTGAAACTGCGGTTTGCGCCCACACGTGTCCTGCTTGATAAGCTGCTCTCAGAGCATGTTGGAGAAGAGCATCTTTTGTCGGCGGGAGATTCTCAATTTGTCTATTCTTTCTCGTGAAGAGATAATGTCGAGCCTTATTAACGTCACTTTCCGAGCTTGTACGGTCGTAGAGCAATACAACAAATTTTTCCAGCACTGGCATGACTTTTCCAACATCTTCCGGGGTCGGGAGCTTAGAAAGAACTTGAAATGCTGAATTGGCTTCCTGGTGGCATCGCCAAGTAGACCACGCTGATGCTTTCCCTTTACCCAGAAACGCTGACGTTGTGTCACAGCCAGTAAAAGCATGAAAAGCTGGTGATCCTTCGCAGACTTGCAACCCCACCCTAGCAGCAATGGCTGAAGCGTCAATGTACCTGAAATGATTTATTGTAAGAGAAAGATACCCAAAGCGCTTTCATAAAACCTACCGAAAAGATATCCCCGCCGAAAACGCAATGGAAAGTTTTTGGCAATTGATCATTCTGACCAAGCTGATTGCCATGACTACGACATCGGAATCAACTGTCCTTATAAGAATTCGTTGGTAGCCTTTATTAACCCCGTCGAAAGCATGCAAGAAAATGCGGGTATCAGCTTCTTCTTGAGTGCATGGAATGAGCGAAGCGAAGTCAAGGACAGGACTAGGCAAGACACTTTCTCCGTGCGTGACCACTAATACCCCTGGAAAGCTTCTACTAGCCAACTTTTTGCTAATCAAAAAAATAGTTCGGTTTTATTTTCGTCGTTTCGCAAACATTGTTTCCAGTCCTTGGGTATTTTTTTTACTCCTTCCACTCTAACCCTCGTCCCTTGTCCTCTTTTTTCTCGGGTGAAACACTTCAAACTTTCTTTACGATAAAAATCGAAGACTATATCGATTCGTCGGGCAGAGCCACGGAAAACTTTTGCGGCCTACCCTTCGAATTTAGCAACGAAATCGTCGAAAGTGTCGCCCGTTGATGGAGTGATCATATTCACCACGGCTGCTCCATCTTATAAAATCATGTCGTAATCTTCTACGCATTGGTGTTCGTCTAGATATTCACCATTCGATGAAACGACACCTTCCAGGACTTTGTTAAGTCCGATAGAAATCATAAAAATCACTGTAACATTAACTGTTTATTAATTATGAAAAAGCATGTGAACAATGTATCAGTAGCGAGATTTTCTTTTCTCCCCTCGTGGTGGTGGAGGAGTGTTAGTCGCTCTGAGCTGCCCGCAAAACTGGGTGCACGGCCTATTAGGTTTTTAGGTGGAAGAACAAACGCCGAGATTTTCTTTTCTCGTTGTGTTCATCCCCCTCCACCCGTCGCTACTACTCTAGTACTATTCAAAGCGCTCTAGCAATTTGCAAAGAATAATATGAATCTCCATTTTCTTAAACCAAGGCGTAAAAAAATTATACTATACTTCTTTGTTTCATCATTCTAAGTGATCAATACTACTAAATGACAGCATCCAAATTAAAATCCTCCAGGGTTGCAGTTTCACTTACGTTAGTTTGCTTGTGGGGGAAATCTGATAAATACATACCATAAAATTACAGATTCGTACCGTCTAGCACTTGACCCACCAGTTATGTGTTCGTGTTTGTAATTTCCAACTCGTGACGAAACAGATGAAACTTCAGACAATACCGGATGAAGGAAATAATAAAACCCTAGTCTTTCCACTGTACAACTCTGATTTTGCATTCGAATGGAGAACTTCATACTTTATTTTCAGTTCAGACAATATTTTCCCCTAAGCCCTATGAATTCGTGATTTAGTCCACCGTAACTGACGTGCATGGCACTACCCCCTCCCACCTTAAGATTCTATTGTCTCACCTGTATTGAAATTTGTTGGTGATTTTTCTAGCAAAATGCAAAATTGAGAATTTTGGGTCGAAGTGAAAGGCCTGCAGCTCATTGACACTTCAGCTAATTTCCCGGCAACAGCCAATCCCCCCCCCCCAACATGGATTTAGGAATTTAAAGTACATATATTTTTGAATTATGGGACATACCCATATTATTAGGGGTATTCACGTCAACCATCGTACTGTTTGTAGTTTTGTACTTGCGTTGTTGCTAAGATCTGTTTTTGGGGAAATCTAAAATGGAATCATCTTGTCATTCATTTCGTCCGGGGCATATTTTAAACTCATTCATTCGAAACTTGATTTCCCTGGGGGCCTATTCTCTAACTTTTTTCATAGCAATGTTTCTATTTCATTCATTTGTTTGAAGAAAATGAATAAAATAGAAACATTGCTACGAAAAACAAATTGATTTTTTGTTAGAGAATAGGCCCCCTGGTAACAAATATCTGACTACGCAACTACAAACAGTACGAAAGTTGACGTGAATACCCCTATTGTATGGGGGTCGTAAGTAATTATGCATTCGAAAAATTTCCGAAGCAGAAATTAAAGCCAGAATTAGGCTAATACAAGTGTGGTCATCAACGAACTTTTTCAATTCATCAGGGGAATTTTCGATGCAGCAAAAAAACGAAATTTAACAAAAGGCTTACGATCCTCATTGGAGAATCTTTGTTAGACAATCTTCTGATGATCCAGACGAAGCTAAATCTGGGATTAATGCGGAAATTTGGCCGTTACATGGGAAAAACATGTATGCGGGAGGGGGTTGTAAATTTAAAAATTGAATCGGAAGTATCACATAAGGTATGGATCGCATGCCCAAGCCCATTGCATTTTAAAGCTGGGCTTTGAACAAATGTGCGGTGTAACAGGTAATAGGCCCAAATTCATAGTCGTCCCTTGAAGAAAATATTCCCTTGAGGAGTTGAGGGACTTCAAATCAGTCATTCTATTTTGTGAATCATCTGTTTTAATTCGAGTAAAGGAAATATTTTCCTCAAGGGACGACTATGAATAAGGGCCTGGTTTGTGTTGTGCTGTAGGAATTTTGTGAGTACGTGCTAGGTGACCATTTAACTAAAAAAAATTATTATTTAGTCTGGGAGAGTAGGCACTCTTCCATAATTATAAATAAGTATTTACAATTATTTTTCATTGTAAGTAACGAAAAAGGCATTGTCGTCAACAGTGAAAGGGTTTCGGGAATTCGGGATGCGTGATTTGTGATTTTCCAC
>CM075937.1:55723722-55830741 GCA_038030265.1 Corythucha ciliata
TTTTTGTATGAGTTATTCGCAATGGCCGAATTCGCCCACTGCCCGAAAAAATTAACCCACAACGCGTTATGGGCAGTGCGAAATGCTCACAACGCGTCGTGGGTTATTTTATTCGCCCAGTAAACGGAATGAAATACCCATAACGCGGCGTTCTGGGTAATTCGTTTTACTCAATAGCCGAAATAAAGGTTAGGTGAGTCTATTTCGCGTCGTGGGCCTTCCGATTTTAGCCACAACGCGTTTTGGCTACTCCGATTTACCCGCAACGCGTTGTGCGCATTTCGAATTACTCACAAAGCAGTGTCAGATATTTCTCAGCTCCATATTAAAGCGTTATTGCTGTATAATTGCAGCAAACTAATGAAATGGAATGATAATCAAACATGATTATGCATAAGCGAAACAAAGAACAAGGGAGAAACATTCAATCAAAGAGGCAGACTTTATTCATTTACGCTCGATATGGTCCCGTGGCATTTACCACGCGAGAACACACGAGACGCCCAGCAGACTCAAACTGTAAGTTATCGCTGTATAATCAGGCAAGGCACGGAAGCCGGGTTAAAATCGCTATGTGGGTAATTCGAAATACGCACAAGGCGTTGTGGGTAAAATCGGAAGACCCACGACGCGAAATAAACTCATATGGGTATTTAATTCCGCCCACTGGGCGAATAAAATTACCCACGACGCGTTGTGAGCATTTCGCACTGCCCATAACGCGTTGTGGGTAAAATTTTCGGGCAATGTGCGAATTCGGTCATTGCGGATAACATATTGCATTACTGATGAACGCCAAAAACGGGAACATGGAAGTATCGTCCACACAATCCCTGAATCAATCACGCAGTCTTTAGGGTGGAACTTGTCGGGTTATCCAAAGGCAAGGCGAGAATCGCCAGTCCTGCAATTTTAGGGCGGCATTTATGGCCCAAAAAAACCAAAATCAGTCCAACGGGACAATAGTTATGGACGATCAAAAAACCCCAATTTTTACCAACTTGGTGAAAAACTTACTTTTGGTCATTTTCGAAGTGCTGTAACTTCGCAGCATCAAATTAACCCCTACCCCCCTTCCCTAGAAGTTGTAGACCATAATTAGGAGAGTTCAAAAACCACCAAAATTTTGAAATTGGGCCAATTTTCAACTTTTTTACGACTATAAATCCAATTTAAGGGAAACTCGTAATTCTCGGATTTTCTCACTTTTGCACTATTTTGGTACCAGGAGGACCCCAACTGCTTCTGATCTTATTGTGAGAGAATACTATGTCATAATTATATATTATACAAATGTATTACAAATATATATATATTTTCCCCTTTAAAAATTGGATAATCCCATTTATCATGATTTTGACTGTTTTGAGAGAGTACATTATCACAAACTGGTGCCTGTTGGCCCCCAATTACTTCGATAGTGTTAGTTGATAAGTCATACTCATATTACACATTAAATGGTTCTTTCACAGAAACTTGAATGTGATGTACTTAGGTCTATGTACGTAGATATAATGTTGAGTTCATCTTTATTTTGTTGACTTATTCCACATTCGTAAGAAGTAGGGGACGTCGTGGCTCCTAATTATGTTCAGACGGTTATCTTATTTTATGAGCCCAAGGGCAGTGCCTCTCTTCTCTTGGGTAGTCTGGAGTTGAAAGGGAACTTGCGATGCTCGGAGGGGAGAGCAGATGGCCTAACGGGACGCCAGGTGGTCTTTAAGTGGAGGGGCCCTTTACCTGACCTGTCCCTTGACTGCCCTCCGTATACATTGTGTCCACTTCAAATCAGTTGTATCGTTGAAATCGTTGAGTTTGGATCTCGCGCATTATGTGAAAGCGTTCGTAAATAATATTTTCTGCGTCATGTCGGTTCCACAGGGCGTTTGTTTTGTATGTCGTGGCAGCCTTGAAGAGGGCCAGGTAGTGGTAGTGAAAAAAAGAGGCATTCTCTCTCTTATTGAAGCAAGTAAAAAACGCGGACTTTCACAGAATGAAAATTATCTCCAACCGCTGAATGAAGTCAGCTTACACGATGCGTGCAGAAAGAGGTTCACTGCTGAAAAAAATATAGCAGCATCAGTTCGTCGTGGGGGCGACGCACCTCCTGATGCTCCCTCACGGTCATCAAATAGAATGAGCGGCACCACAACTAATTTGAAAGACATCTGCTTTCTTTGTGGAGAACAAATCACCGATGAATTCCTCAAACTTCAGCAGAAGCTACCAATCTCTAGACGGCACGTAGTGCACAAGGTTGAAAAAATGACGATGAAGCAGACTGTCCTAGATGCAGCCAGACTACGAAGTGACGCCCGGGGGCAGCAGATAGTCGAACGCCTTACTCGTGAAGAGATTGACTTGGTAGCTGCTGATGCCAGGTACCACCACAACTGCAACAAGAAGTTGTATCGAGCACCAATAACTCTAGCAGGCAAAAGAGATACAGGACGACCAGTGCCACAAAATGTTCAGGAAGCCATGGGCTTCATTTACGCGTACCTAGATGCTAACCCGGAGGACTGCCAATTCTCTCTCAATGAGTGATGGAACAAATCAAAGGAGACCATGTTCCAGATGCCAGGACTATACAAAATCACCTCAAAAATAGATTTGGGGAAAAAATACTCATCACCACAGTTGGTAGTGGCAACAAGACTGTCGTTTGCTTCAGAGATGTAGGGACAGCAGATTTTGTACAGTAGCTGGTATCAGGAGACGAAATCAGATCCTAAGGAAGAGAGGCTTAGAGTGGTGAAGGCTGCAGCCAACATTATACAGCAAGATATTCGATCACACATATTTGACACCACTGAATACCCACCATCTGATTCTTTTTTGAACAATCTCGATTCCAGCGTTCCTGAATCAGTGCAACTGTTTTTTGAAACAATCATATTAAAAAACAAACGCTCCAATATGAATGGTTGGAAAAACCAGTGTATGGCTTTGTCTCATGCTTTAATATCGGCAGTCCGCCCAAGATCGTTCATATCTTCCCTCTTGACCAGCATGGCCGCCTACCTCTACCGCAAATTCGGGTCAAAACACCTCGTGAACATCTGCTCAGCACTAGGCTTCTCCTGCAGCTACAGAGACGCTGTCCGCCTAGAGAGTTCAGTGATTGCCCAGCAAGAAGCAGGTTCACCGCCCATTGAGAAAGGAGCATTCTTACAGTTTGTGTACGACAATGCTGATGTGAATGTGAACACGCTGGATGGTGAGAACACGTTCCATGAAATGGGAGGCATCATGTGTGTCACACCAAAGTCAGCTGTCATGCCTAACAAAAGCATCCCACGACTCACTGGCTACATGCCTGCAGAGGAAATCAGTTCCATAAGTGCCGTTCCACTGCAAAAGTGTAGAGTCAAGAAGAATTCAGGCCTATCTGCCATACAAATAGCTGAAGTTCGGCAAGACGTGTTATTGGCCAGTGAAGTGTTTCCCTCACACCTGGATGTTATGTGGCTGTATGGGAAATCTTTGAACAATCTTGATGTGCCAGGGTGGAATGGATTTATGGAGATGGTGACTAATGATTTGGATTTCAGTACTTCAAAAATTGTGTTTTTACCTTTCATTCGAGCACCACCCACCGACTATGACACTGTGCTGACGTCACTTTTGGAAGCCAGGAAGAAAAAATCTGACCACTCACAAAAGACTTGCTTCGTGACATTTGACCAGCCTCTCTACATGAAAGCCCGAGATATTGTGGGGAGTGGCCAAATCCCAGAATTACAAGGGGTAGTAGTGAGGCTTGGTGGTTTCCACCTGCTAATGTCGTACATGGGCTGCATTGGTGGTATAATGGCAGGAAGTGGGCTGAAGGAATGCTTCGCCACAATCTATGCAGAACATAGTGTAGAAAAAATGCTCCATGGTCATGCATACTCAAGAGCGGATAGGGCACACATACTGTGTAATGCTGTTTTGGCTGGACTGATAATGAGTGAGGTACAGTTTACCAACGAAGAACAAGCTGAAATGGAAAGGATTCTGAGTGATGGGGAAGTCATGATTGCAGAGAACAATGAGACCTTTCAGGTAGTGAGAACGAAATTTCCACACTGCTTTGGAAAACCTCGAAAAGAAAGGACCCACGTCCAAGCTGTGGTGCCAGTACTTTCGTATGACAGCACTAATGAAGCTTTTCATTCAGGCTGAGCGCATGGGGGACTGGAAACTCCATCTCGAATGTGTGAGCAAGATGTTGCCATTTTTCCACTCAGCAGGCCACTTCTTGTATGCAAAAAGTGCTCGCCTGTATCTGCAGGATATGGCTAACCTGGAACATCACATGACTCCCCAACGGTACCGCTTCTTCACAAATGGTGCCTTCACAGTTCGCCGTTCCAACAAGTTTTGGTCGGGCCTCTGGCCAGATCTAACCATAGAGCAGGTTCTCATGAGGTCGATGAAGATGCAGGGTGGACTGACTCATGGCCGTGGAATCTCGAGCAGTGTGTTGTCCAGGTGGTCTCTGGGAATGGTTTCAATGCTTAACATATGCGAGGAGGTTGAACGGTTCACCAACATAGCTTCAGCGACTTCAGAGCAGCATGTTGACATGAGGCCAACACAAATTGTTAGAGACAATTCTGACATGGAGAAACTGAAGGATTGGTTGACTAACCATCCTCCTTTCCCTGAAACTGAGAAGCTCCTTTCAATCGTTAGTGGATTTGTTGGTAGTCATGACATAAACTGCCACTTGGCCCAAGAAGTGGGTGCTGAAGGAGTGAGACGAATAACAGGTAACACATTTGGGGCAGTGTCTTTCAAACGCAAAGACAATGTGAAAACACTGGCTGCAGCAACAAGCTCCGTAAAAGTTGTAAACAAGACAGTTGCTGTGGACCCTCTCACCATTTTCCAGAGGGTCTGCATCACCAAACGATCAGATGAAGAGCTAAAGCAGCACTTTAAATTCGAACTTGCGCCATTCCCTCTGTCTCTTTTTAGTGAGGAAGGAATGAGGAAAGGGACGAAATCCTCATTCTACGCAGCATTCTCACCACTGCCCAGCTATTGGAAAATAAATACAGATGGGAATGCGGTATTCATTGTGGTGGATGGAGGATACCTCCTCCATAAGGTCGTGTGGCATAGAAACGACTCAGTAAGAGCCATTATAGCAGGTTACGTAAGCTACATTTTCAACCACTTCGGACAACATGCTGCAGTTGTATTTGACGGGTACCCTGAGGACGCAGCTCACACAAGCACAAAAAGTGCCGAACGTCAGCGGCGGTACGCCAGCTTCCCCACCCCCACGATCGAATTCCATGAGTCAACTGTTATCAAGTTACCACAGGAAAAGCTACTGGCCAGCGACGCCAACAAACGCCGTCTCATCCAGATGCTTATGGCAGAATTTGAAAGACAGGGCATTCAAACTGTCCAAGCTGAAGAGGATGCAGATCGAGACATAATTAGAACTGCTCTCTCCAAGAGTCCCCTGTTCAATCAAATTATAATCATTGGCGAAGATGTAGATTTGTTGGTCCTGCTGAATGGCCTTCAACAAAATGAGCCCAATGTGTCGTTCCAAAAAGAGGGCAGGGGTGGTTCTGATTGCAACCAGTACTCATCAACCTCATTTGTGATTGGGAACAGACAAGCACCCCTGCATTTGTGTTGCTGGTGCATGCAATCAGTGGTTGTGACACCACCTCTGCCCTTTTTGGGCAGGGAAAAACCAAATGGGTGAAAGTGATTGAGGCCAATCCACACCTGATTGAAGTGGCGAACATTTTCCTGGAGCCAGATGCCACCCACCAGCAAGTGACTGCAGCTGGAGAGAAGCTCTTGGTCACACTATATGGAGGTGGGGACTGCATGGACTCAATCAGGTACTCCCAGTTTGTGAGGTCGGCGGCAGCTGCCAGAGTAAACCTCGCTCGCTTGCCCCCAACCACTGATGCTGCAAAACAGCATTACTTCCGAACATACCATCAGGTTCAAAAGTGGTTGGGGGTGGAGAAAAACCCAACAGACTGGGGTTGGGCCACCACCGAGCATGGGCTTATTCCCCGCTGTATGACCCAGGACTCAGCCCCTCAAGCACTTCTGCAGATGCTATCGTGCAGGTGCAAGAAAGGGTGTTCTGGAGCATGTCGGTGTCGCAAAGCGGGGCTAAAATGCTCCGTTCTTTGCAGCAGCTGCCGTGGCCATACATGCCTCAATGTCCCAGACATGGAGTTGGAAGAAGAGGATGACAACCCTGACGACCTGGAAGAAACTGGTCTCACACTTGGCCGCCGACTACCATCGACCAGCCTACGGACCCTGAGTTGCAACCAGGGCCATCCAAGAGAAAGAGGCTCGACTGAAGTGAGGCTCTTCATAACTATGTATATTGTAATAATGATATTGAGTTGTAATGTCCAACAACACCTTGGTGTGGCAAACCTATGTACATATTTTGTTCTTTTCTTTTTTAAAAAAACTTCATTTTGCTTAGCCATGTACTGTTTGTCAACCATGCCTTTTTGATTGCAAGAGTAAACGATCATATAGTAAATATGAAATTACATACAGAATGAGGTTTAGAACACGTAACAGAACGAGTAAAGCAGTCGCATGATAAATGGGATTATCCAATTTTTAAAGGGGAAAAAATATATATATTTTGTAATACATCTGTATAATATATAATTATGACATAGTATTCTCTCACAATAAGATCAGAAGCAGTTGGGGTCCTCCAGGTACCAAAATAGTGTAAAAGTGAGAAAATCCGAGAATTACGAGTTTCCCTTAAATTGGATTTATAGTCGTAAAAAAGTTGAAAATTGGCCCAATTACAAAATTGTGGTGGTTTTTGAACTCTCCTAATTATGGTCTACAACTTCTAGGGAAGGGGGGTAGGGGTTATATTTGATGCTGCGAACTTACAGCACTTCGAAAATGACCAAAAGTAAGTTTTTCACCAAGTTGGTAAATATTGGTGTTTTTTGATCGTCCATAACTATTGTCCCGTTGGACTGATTTTGTTTTTTTTTTTTTTTTTTTTCATCGACGGGAAACACTTTAATGAATTCTCGCGACGATGTCGTGGTGTCGGCAGATAAATAAATCGCAACAGATGTCGTCTTCACCACAATTTGTATTATGTAGGTACATCAAACCGGTTTCACTCTTAACTAGAGCATCTTCAGTGATGTAAACACAATCGTGTCCGTTGTCTTCTTAGGACTGGCCCTAAGAGGCCAAGTGGTGGTGGTAGTGGTAGGGGACCTACCAGTGAGAGAGCGTCAGTATTGAGCGCTATAGGGCATTATTGACATTTTACCGTCTACGTCGCGCGCTCAAATTCACAAAATTGACCAAATTTATATAAAATACCCCATTTTAGAGTGACATTCTTGCAAAACGTCACATCCAGGGCAATATTTAAGCGGATTCAAGGAAACATATTCACGCGAAAGAACAAGGGTCTTTCCAGTTTACCAATAATGAAACTGTTACTCTCTCCCCCCACCAGCTAGTATCATAGTGTTATGCAAAGCGGATGGACCCCCCCCCCCCCCACCCACCCCTGAAATCCATCACGACTGTGAAAATTGAAGCCGCACCAGCTTATTGAAAGTGTCGCCCTTTGCCGTCATAGTTCTACGTTTTAATAAATTGAAGATCTTGCTGCGGGATGGGTTCGGCAAGGGTTGATTGATGCCCGTAACCCCCCAAATTGTGCGTGTCTGACGGGAAGGGGATAAATTGAAGTATCTTTTGAGGCATTTTGTGTTAATTATTGCGGACAGAAGTTTATAAAGAAAAATATTCCTTAAAATCGGGAGGAAAAAAAAAGTTTAAAACTATACGGTGAGAAAGCAAAAGGGCGTCAGTTGGTATTCGAACGCCAAGTTCTTCGTCTAAAAGTTAATGCACGAGCAATGCCACCTCCTCACACCATCAAGATTTTATTTCCGTTCTAAATGTCGACAGGCAAATACCATTTTAAATGTCAAGTGAGCGGGAAAAAAGGTCTTGATGACATTTCCTCAGTTTTTATAAAGAAAATTCGCTTACTCTCGCGGAACCTCCTAAAAATCCTCTTAATGGAAACTCCTAAAAAGGGTGGTATAGGGGGTGCCGGTGGTTGGTTGTGGGGGGGGGGGGGGGTAGAGTCCAAAACACTATAAAAAGTAAATTTCATTTCAGTAGGCCGTAAATTTAGTGAAGTCAAAACCCACTAGGCTTTGGAGGTGTGGTGAGGCGGGGCGGGTGTATTGAGTGAGCGAAAAAGAAAAGGGTGTAGAGAGAAAAAAAAAAGCGAGATGAGAGTTACGATGAAGGAACCTGAGAAATGGTTCTAGGACGTGAGTTGACTGTATAAAATAATGATCGGGGGCGGCCGGTGGTGGTGGGGTAGTTGGTTCGTACGAATGCCTCGCGGTAGTGAGAGGTGGTTTACTCAAAATACTGCTTGCGATGTTTTTTTCTTTCTGAAAATAATTGCTTTCGCACAAGGCAAGCGCTCAATTCCGTCCCTTAAATATTGACGCAAGAAGAAAAATAATAGAGAGCTTTGTCGACCGTCCTTCGACTGATGGCGAAAGCACACAAGTACCTGAATTGGAAGTATTAAATATGTAAATCATAATACCGTCTGCCCTATCGCAAATTTAATATTCCGCCCCCCCCCCTGAACCAAACAAGATTTGAATTTTTGCAGGTGTGATGAAGGAAATTAAAACGCGTCACTTATCACTTCGCTTCAACCTTTTCAATATGGGGAACACGTTTTTGACATCTCTCACGAATAATCGAAACTTGTGTACAACGCCCCCCCCCCCCTCTCACCAAAAATGTCGTTACAGTAATAAAAAAGAACCTCATAAACAACACGGACCCATTCCCTGCTTTCCAAGTCTCGTCTACAAGGACAAGGGTAAACGTATTGAGGGGGTTGGTGGGGCGGGGTGGGGTTAATGTATGGTGCGGACGACCGCCCCCACAACCTCAAACCATTTTGAACGTACCCGCCAGCGGGGATTAATACGCCTGTTCGTGACATTGAGTGGCATTTTTAAAACGCTCGACTTCCAACAGGCCCCCACAAAGAGGTTTAAAGGTCAATCGCTCGACCAGCCTGGGCATCTTCAGAATTTTTTCTATTCATAACGTTGTCATTTTAGTCGATTAAAAAAATGGCGAGTACAATTCAAGGTTTTAAAGTTATTTCGTTCGTGTTTTTTGTTTGACCGCGGGATCTTGTACAAGACGGTGTGTGTGTTTTGGGTTACTGGCTGGGTGCGGGACGAGGTTTACCGAATAAAATCCTCGTTGTGAGTTTTCATCGCCCTCCCTTTTCCCTTTAACATTTCTCAGTCTACAGCAGTCCCAAGGCTGAAAACGGTGGGAGGTTTTACCCCGGGATTTATATTTTCTCGTATTTATACATTCCCACTAGCCATGGCTATTCCAAGGGTTTAGGCAACGGAGTGTATAATGCTTTAGGGGGTTTTTATTTCCTAATATTCCTGGACCGAACGCAACAACGAGAATACTGGTGCTCGCTTATATTGTACGCATGACTCGTTTATCTGCGAAGAATGGGTTCAAAAGTCTCGATTTACGTGAATTTTTCACGTTTCAAACCAACTAAATCTCCAAATCTCAGCAAGCTCGTCCAATGCTAGTTCTCCAGTGCAAAAAAAAAACAAAAAAAAAAATCAAATTTTCCCTTATATGAAATGCCTCCGTTTCATCTCTCCATTCTTTTCATTCTAAGAGGTTTAAATCCCCCCGTCACCCACCCATCACAAAAAGCTCTTTGACGAAACGACCCCCCCCCCCCAATACCCCATTCATCACCATCGAAAAACCACGAAATTAATTAGACCCTTCGAAGTCCACGACTGTATCGATTGGTCACTGAAGTAGACGGAAGAGAAAAGACCCCTCGCAGGCTCCTTATAGAGCATTGATGTAGTGAAAGGACAATTAAACGATACATTCAAGGAAATGAATTTTGATATTTCGAAGTAATTTTACTCAAAAAGTGGAAACTTTCGAGCGTCCTCCCCCCCCCCCCTAAAACCCGTGAAGTAGTTCGGGGGATGATCTTGACCGTACTGGTGGTATAGGGTTGCATATCTGGCACATAAAGTACTCAATTTCACGGATTTGACCCTTTTGAAATTAAGATTTTGTGGATTTATTGCTCACAGATTTCATTGGATTGAAAAATCCAACTCAATGGGGGCTGAAAAATAACCAATTTCATCGAATTGACTCCCCAAAAAACCTCGCGGGGTTGAACCCGATTTTTAACGCTCATAGAACCGAATTTTGCGGTTATAACTTTATTCAATAACCAAATTTTGCGTTTGGCGTCTCGGTTTGGAGTTTCATAAAAAACCGAATTCCGCGAATCTGTCACCCCCAAAAAGGCCAATTTCACGAAGATTCACTCATTCCCCCCCCCCAAGGTTTCCAGCTTTGTTGGCTCTTTTCAGTTTATCTCAAAAAAGTAATTTCACGGTTTTTGCTTCTACAAAAACAAATTTTGCGCTTTTGACCCATTCAATCAATTTTGCAGCGTTGGCTGATTTTAAAGAGCAATTTCAACCAAATTTGAAAAATTCAAAACCAATTTTTGCGGGATGGCCTCGCCCAAAAATCTCACGGACGTTCAATCACGTGGACATTCAATAAGTTTCTTATTTGCCTATGGACGGTAATGAGGGGATTTGTCGCAAACCCGACGGTTTCTGTCACATCCATCTTTCAGAGGGCCACTGTTTCGTAGCCTTCCACGTTTTTCTTCACGAAACTGTACAGTACAGTCGCTGGGTATTGTTGGAATAGGAGGAAATATTGGTGTTGGTCGGCCATTCACATCACCTAGCTTCCAACGCGCTAGGTCCACGTCACAAAGGTGACTTTTTAGCAATGAATCATAAACGTCGATAACTCTTTAACCAGCTTGATTTTATATTGGGACGATGGCCTTCGACAGAAAACACAAAACCACTGTTTGCCGAGCTTTCGGAATAATTTATTTCCTTCCTCAGGGCTCTACAACGTAACAGGATCTTAATAACGAAAAATAACAAGTCAAAATAAGAAAAACCTTACCACAGTGTATGTTACGAATACTCCATTATTGCGATGTGCATGGCAATATGATTTAAAGGACCAATCTTGTTAACCTGCAATTGTAGGTCCGATCTTGATGGTCTTGGTCGGGTTTTCAGTGGGATTTTGGCTGTGAATGAAACGCTTTAACGAAACGTTAGGAGAGGGGGAATTGTTGGTTGTTGTTTTAGGGGAGGTTGAGTAAGGTTTGGATAGATTTATTTACTTTGAGGTTATTTATTTATTTCCAGTTGTAAATTTTGGTATTTATTTATTCAAGCATAATTGATTTTGGTTGGTTATTGGTATTGACGTCGGGTAATTAATTCCGCTAACAATTAATTATGTAAGTCGCCCACCCCAGGGAAAAATTTCCAAGAGATCCCTACACACACAAAAAAAGGAGCCCTCCAGGTGGGGGAAAAGTCGGAAAGGGAACCACCGACCACCCACCGGTCAACCCACTGAGCCACCCGAGCGGGTGGGAGTGGGCAGAAACCACCCACCGACTATATAACCCGAGCGCCGGAACTCCAATAATCACTTCGTGTCGATAAGTCAAACGGGAAACACCCCAGCAACCTGGACCAGATCTTCAGCCTGCAATTGGACCACTCGACTGGGAAACAGTACGACCCTCCAGCGGCTTCAACGACTGGGAACTCCAGAACCCACGACGATCCGGAAGTACAATAGCGACGACGCAGTCTTCCCGAAGCGAAGGATCGCTCACCAAAAATCACGCCGTACGGGAAAACGTCCAGCGGTCAATTGAGACGACTCTTGACCGTTCGTGACGTCACACCCTACCAAGGTATCCACGGGCAAAGCCTATTGGGATCCTTTCCGACCCTTCAGTGATTGCTGACCCTGACCGAGGCCTCTTACCCCGTTTTGTTTTTTTCTGACCAGTGGGACGGATAACCTTTCGGGAACCTTCCAAGCTCTACTCCGTTGAGAAGACTCCGGACGCTTGTTGAAGTGGACACCCTATTGTGGATCAAACCGCCCCTGGTTCAAGTCGTCCCAAACCGGACGCATAGATCCATGTAAATTGGACGGATAACCTTATGGGAACCTTCCAAGTCGATATATCCGTCGAGAGGACTCCGGACACTTGTTGAAGGGAAACCCTATTGGGGATTAGACCGTCGTTATTTCAAGTCGTCAGTGACCTGACGCATATATCAAAACCGAACAGCCGGATAACCCTACGGGAACCTTCCAAGCTCAACATATCCGTTGAGAAGACTCCGGACGCTTGTTGAAGTGGAAACCCTGTTGTGGACCTGACCGCCGATAGGTATCCGTGCCAAAACCGTAGAGAAGACTCCGGTTATTCTTTTATTCATTCCCCTAACCTCGGTGGATCTTGATAGATACTACGGGGCTTAGCGACACTTGTGTCTGCCCCAGAATACATCGAGTAAGACCGATCCTGTCCGAACCTTTCCCTATCCTTGCCGAACTCGGCGAAGAAGACGCTGCGGACAACAACAAGGGACGCTAACGGACGGTTAGCCCAACAGGCTACCCATAGACAGTGTATTTTTTTTCTTTTTTCTGACCAGTGGTGCGGATAACCTCACGGGAACCTTCCAAGCTCTACTACGTTGAGAAGACTCCGGACGCTTGTTGAAGTGGACACCCTATTGTGGATTAAACCGCCCCTGGCTCAAGTCGTCCTAAACCGGACGCATAGCTCCAAGTGAATTGGACGGATAACCTTACGGGAACCTTCCAAGCTCGACATATCCGTTGAGAAGACTCCGGACACTTGTTGAAGGGAAACCCTATTGGGGATTAAACCGTCATTTTTTTTAAGTCGTCAGTAACCTGAAGCATAGATCAAAACCGAACAGTCGGATAACCTTGCGGGAAACTTCTAAGTTCGACATAACCTCACGGGAACCTTCCAAGCTCTACTCCGTAGAGTAGACTCCGGACGCTTGTTGAAGTGGACACCCTATTGTGGATTAAACCGCCCCTGGCTCAAGTCGTCCTAAACCGGACGCATAGCTCCAAGTGAATTGGACGGATAACCTTATGGGAACCTTCCAAGCTCGACATACCCGTTGAGAAGACTCCGGACGCTTGTTGAAGGAAAACCCTATTGTGGATTAGACCGTCACTGTGAAAGTCGTCATACACTTGACGCATTTATAAAACCGGACCGGCAGGATAACCTTGCGGGAACCTTCCAAGTTCGACACATCCGCTGAAAAGACTCCGGACGCTTGTTTCCCTTGACCGGAGACGACTCCGGTCAACAGTTCTTGTCGTTCCTTCACCCCCTCGGTGAAACTCGATAGATACAACGGGGCTTAGCGACACTTGTGTCTGCCCCAGAATTCATCGAGCAAGACCGATCCTGTCCGAACCTTTCCCTGTCCTTGCCGAACCCGGCGAAGAAGACACTACGGACAGCACCAAAGGACGCTACCAGACCGACAGTCGCGAGTTCCACGCACCGGAACGACCAGAAACCATTAAAGAAAAGAATAGGAAACTTGCCCATTTTTCAAAAATATTTTTTTCGTGAAAAATGTAAAATTATAAGAATTATGATGCTAATTTAAAAATCATTGATTGGATGACAAAATATTCACGAATTTTTAAAAGTTGTGAATTTTGAAGCTGAAAAAAAACGACCCGGGGCCATCTTGTTTTCCCCACTGAGTCGAGGTGACGTCACGTGCCATACACTTCAAGTTGGCTTATACTTTACACCCTTCTTGAAGCGATCCGTATCAGCGTTTCCGAATGTTGTATATTTTAATTTGATGAATAAGTAATAGAGATTACGGGGAAGTTTAATTCTTTAAGCGTTACAAAACTACCGCGACAATTTTCTGTGGACGTGAAAAAAAAAATGTTGAGACAAGGTTTTGAAAAGGCTTCAACCCAAAATCTCCCACGCGTTTCTGCTTTTGCAGTGTGTGCTTTTATTAGCCAGAATATTGACAGCGGGGTGGAATCAAGAGGAGTTAAACTAGAAAGGTAAGCTCTAAAATTAAACGTTTCTATCACGATTATTTCCGGTATTCATTACGTGATCTATCGCGCTTCCTGTTTAGGTCAGCCCGACAGGAGTACAGCGACCAGTGTGTCGGATATGTGGAGGTCCGACGGGACAAAAATGTAGTTGAAGTGTATGGGAGAATCACTCCCGAGCACAAAATTCGGATCAAACCGTATTCCGTGCAGGTTGTAATAGACGAAAACGATGACAAAATCGTTAAGGGTGAGTGCTTGGGATGTGTTGCCTCTTCAGGTATACACCGTGTACTGTGCATGATTCTCTTTGTTATTTAGGAGATATAGACGTTATTTTTGCGGTTTCACTTTTTTAGGCGGATGCAAGCATCTGGTAACATTTTTATTTTGGCTTCATCGGCGGAATGAGGAACCTTCTTCAACTTCAGTTGTCGCATACTGGAAAAAGAGCCGGCTGTCTGCCGCTGTCGATAAGAAGTTTATTAAACTTAGCGAAGCGTGCGAAAACTATTCGAATACTCCGGCCCCGACATCGTTTTCATTTGTGGAAGCCGTGTTACGTGGATGTCGCGAGAACAAAGCGAGCATTGCCCTTCGATCGATATTGAGTGATCACGATGATGAGCTGTTGAATTTGAGCGTACACGGTCTCTGGGCAAGGTTCAGAAAATCTATGCCTTTGGCTGGGATCACTGCCCAAAACTTTATCGACTACTGTCGAACTTGCATGACTCCGGAAGGCTGCGTCTTGGTCGAACGAAACACAGTTGGGCAAAGTGAAAAAAAGATGTGGTATGAACTGCGGTATGGCCGAATAACAGCATCAACCGTCCACGAAGCGTCTCGATGCAACACTGAAGACGGCTCCCTCGTTAATAAGATTTTAGGTCCGCTAATTTCAATGTTACTGTCATGGTTCTTACGTAACAAGGAACATTATTTACAGGTGCTGATTCACGGATAGAAACGACGTTTATGAAAAGGGGGAAAACAATGGAATTGTCGGTCATAAAAAAAGTAGCCGCACTGGTCGGGACCTCTGTACAGAAATGTGGGCTTTATCTGAACAGGGATTATCCTGTTTTCGGCGCCTCCCCCGATGGCTTAGCCTGCGATTTCGTCGTGGAAGTCAAGTGCCCGTCATCCAGAAAAACGAGTGTTGCGTACCTGAATGAAGCCGGTGTGATTGGCTCAAAATACTTGGCACAACTGCAACTGCAAATGTTTTTTTGCGGACGGAAAAAAGGGCTTTTTGTTGTGGCTAGTCCAGATTTTGAGCAAAATGGTGAAGTTCAGCTGAAGTGGGTTGAAAGAGACGACGATTTCATAAAAAAAATCATAGCTGACAGCCAAAACTTTTGGAAGAAGTACATTTTTCCAATACTCAAACAAAGTATAATTAAAAATGACGCATAGAAATGGAAAAATAAATATAATTACTGTTTTGATAATGATTGGGTTGTGAGCTCTTAAGCTCAGCTTAGTGTTAAACGGAACTTTAAACCCATGTGGTCGACCCTGGCCTTAGTCTCTGAATTCTCAATTGGGAAACTACTACCTGGCCAGTTATTTTAGTCATCTTTTCGTCAGGGGATAGGGTGTACTCAATCCTTACTTGAAGCCACAATGGCGAAACCGGCGAAACGCTGAGATTATGTGATAGGTGGAAGAAGGTAGGAGATTGTTGAAAGTTAAGCAAGGAGAAAATAATTTTTAATTGGTAGTAGTAATACTGTTGGGGCGGTTATTCCGTACCCACGATTTTTATTGTTAATAATTACTGATGACACAATGTCATTAAATCCGGAGGACCGTGAAAGGAAGAATTAAACGGACTCACCTGGGCTCGTTCCACAAAGAGTGTGGGGGGTGAGGATAGGACGGAGGGGAGTACGGGAAACTGCAGGCGCGACCGTTTAATTAGACCGACGTAATTTTGGTGTGTAATAATGATTGATCTGGGTAAAACAGCATTGAAACTTCTTTGAACGCTACGTATTAATTCGCTCGGGTGGCTGGGAGGACGGCGAACAACAAACTGGCCCTTTTCCCTTTTGATGTTGAGAAAAGGCGATAATAGAAGAAAGATTTTTATCTCCTCCCCTTCACTACGAACCTTGCCTTCACGCCTAAACATTCCCCCCACCCTGAAATACTAAATTTCAGACCGACAAAATAAGGTGAATAAATAGAGGGAGTCAAGCATGGCCAAGATTGAAGGCTTAATGAAACCCATGAACTCTTAAGGCAGGATAAACAATAAATATACGAAAATGTTCCACAGATCAATGAAAACGGAGAGTTCGTAAAATAACTGAGGAGAAAAAGAGTCGAACAAAACAAACTGTGCAGCAAATAAGTAAAGAGGAAAGTGATCAAACCAACAATTCATAGAATAAATAACCAGAAAGTTTGTCAAACCAACAAACAGTTCATGAGAGGAATAAATAGAAAATGTGTCGAACCAACAAACAGAATAAATAAATAGAAAATTTGTCCAACCAACAAACAGAATAAATAAATAGAAAATTTGTCAGACCAACAAACAATTTTTGAGAGGAATAAATAGAAAACGTGTCGAACCAACAAACAGAATAAATAAATAGAAAAATGTTCAAATCAACAACGGATAGTGAGGCATCCCAACGGCATCAACAAAATTGACGACGATCACTCGACTATTGTGTGGGTAAGGGACATAATTTGACGAGTGGCCTCACAAGTTTACCTTCACGAACCCTAACCCTAGCTACTCGGGTCACGCCATCGGAACCTGGAAAAACTTGCAGAACTATGGCAAGCGGCCACGAGAGAGGGGGTGCGTTTTCCTTCATCATTACGACTATTGTGCCAGGCTTTGTGGGTGGACAATCCTGCTGCCACTTCACTCGGGTTTGCAGGGTGTGTAAATATTCTTGCTGCCATCGTTTCCAGAATTGCTGTACAATCCAGTTAACTTTGGCGTAGTGATCGAGGCGAGGCAGTGGATGGGATGAGACATCGATCGCAGGCAAGTGGTCAAGTGAGGGGCCTAGGGTGAGAAAGTGCGCCGGAGTAAGAGCTTCGGGATATTCACCGTCGCTTCGATCAAGGACCGCAAGGGGTCGACTGTTCAGAAGCGCTTCAATTTGGACAAGAGCTGTGTTGAATTCTTCGTACGTAAGCAAGGTGTTACCTACGAGCTTTGTCAGATGAGTCTTGACGCTTTTTACGTTCGCTTCCCATATGCCTCCAAAATGAGGAGCAGCGGGAGGATTCAATTTCCATTCAATTCGGCGGGAGGCTAACTCGGAAACTATTGCGTTGTTATATTCCCGGGAGACTAGCAGTCGGTAAAGCTCATCTAACGCATTCTTTGCTCCAACAAAATTAGTGCCCTGATCCGAGCAAACAATGGAGCACGGACCTCGGCGTGACAAGAATCGACGGAAAGCGGCGAGAAAACAGTTTGTAGATAGGTCAGAAGCCAGCTCAATGTGTACTGCCTTCGTGGCGAGGCACACAAATAGGCAAATGTAAGCCTTAACGCTTCGAGCTCCCCGGCGCCTAGCAACAGTGATAGAGAACGGTCCCGCATAATCTACACCACAGGTGATGAATGCCTTTAATTCATGAAATCGCGTGGATGGTAAAGGCGCCATCTTCGGTTGTAAGGCCTTGGGTTTCATCCGAAAACACCAATTACAATTTTTCACTCGTCGGCGGACCAGGTCTCTGGCCGAAATTATCCAAAATTTGAGATGGACCAAGGAGAGTAGAAGGTGGGATCCCGTGTGTAAATTGTCCTGGTGGTATTGATCAATCAGCAACTCCACAAATCTTCCTGATTTGGGCAACACGATAGGGTGCCGACGTTCATATGGCAAGGTGGAATTTTGTAGACGTCCCCCCACCCTGACGACTCCATTGTCTAAAAATAAACCTAACTTTAAAATTAGGGGGTGGGTTTTGCGCTTAGGTGTTTCATGATTATCCATGTGATGCAAGTCGGAGACGATGTCACTCAAACACGTTTTTTGAATATGTTGACACCATGCCAGCTCAGAACTCTCCAATTCGGAAGCCTGCAGAGGACCGGAGCGCACACTGCTCAGTCGGACCACACGTCGAACCAACGCGGTGACTCACAGTAGGCGACGATAGGAGGAAACTCTATCCAACAAGGGACTCAGAACCCATTCCTGTACAGGTAACGATACGACATGAGTTTGAATTTTTTCTTCGGGAGGTGAAGGCTCTCCCACCAAGTCAGAAACCCTTCTCACTGGCCATGTTTCTTCAGGAGTATTAAGCCACTCGGGACCCTCAAACCACAAGGGATGAGACAGAAATGCATCAACGGGGAGACCACGACTCAGACAATCGGCGGGATTCATAGAACCTCGCACGTGTAGCCAATCTTGAACGGCAACATTCTCTTGAATTTGAGTAACTCGATTTCCGACAAAGGTCGACCATCTCGAGGGTGACGATGAAATCCACTGAAGGGTGACCGCCGAATCCGAAAAAGCTCTAACTCCCGTTATTGGGTGACGAGTACCCAATGTTTCCTTGACGTTCCTAATCAATTTCGATAAAAGAAGTGCGGCGCACAACTCCAACCTAGGGATACTGACACATTTTTCCGGGGAAATTTTGGACTTGGCACACACAAACCGAATATTGGTGGTAAGCATGTTTGAGGCATGAATATAAACCACTGCGCCGTAAGCTATCGCCGAGGCATCAGCAAACCCAATAACCACAAGTTGGTCTCCTGGTTCCACAGCAAGATGCCTAGGGAGTTTGAACCCCGATAAGCGAGGCAGATTCTTAGAAAATTCTTCCCAACGATGACAAACGTCCAGAGGGGGCTCTTCATCCCAGTCAACTTTTAACGACCATAATATTTTAATAAGCCCTTTGGCTACAATGGTAATGGGAGCGAAAATTCCGAGAGGATCAAATATCCGTGCGATAGTTGACAACATGATTCGCTTAGTGCACTTGGCAGTAGGACTGGCCAAATCAATGTGAACCGAAAATTCATCTAGAACAGGATTCCATATCAGACCCAGTACCGCAAGAGAGGGCGCCTTATCGAAAGAAATTAACTCCACCGAACGATCTACCTCCGGGATCTCAGACAACACCCGCTCCGAATTTGTCGACCATTTTGTTAGCCGAAAGGAGCCCTTTTGAAATAGAGAAGATAACGCCCTGTAGGTTTCAACAGCCTCCTCCTCTGACGGCATAGAACTGAGGACATCGTCTACATATAAATCCCGTTTAGCAACTTCCACGGCTTGAGGAAACTTCATTCCCTCCAACTTAACTAAATGCTGAACTGTACGCAGGGCCAAATATGGAGAACTAGCCATTCCAAATACAACTGTATTCATTTGGTATATCTTAAGCTCATTCTGTGGAGAGGAGCGCCACACTAATCGTTGATATCGACGATCACAATCATTTACCAGGATACGTTGATACATCTGCTGTATATCAGCCGACAAAACGTATCGAAACAATCGAAAATTTAATAAGATTGACACCAAGTCATTTTGTAATTTGAATAATTAAGAGAGAATAATTAACAAATTTTTCCTCGGGAGTTTTGTTTCTAGACCAACCTTCCTGACTTTGTCTTCAAATCCCCCCCTCATCCTAAGGCCCCGTCCAACGTGGACGGGAATCGCGCGGTTTCAGCGTTTTAGCGAAAAGCGCCCGTAGTGTTCTATATGTGCGTTTTCGATTCAAATCGCGCACCCGCTACAAACGCTAAACCCGCTCTAAACGCTGAAATTGCGCGGGTCCCGCCTCACGTAGGACGTGGGGTAAGGCTCGGTTATACGCGCTACGTCTTTCACAACATTTTGTCAGCGAAGACTTCTAAACGAAGTCAAAACTGCGAAGTTTTCCCTGCAATGCGATGAACTGGGCGCAGGCAACATTTTGTGAAAAACATAGCCTTTATGCGGCTCGAAGAGAAAGCCGTGTCACGCGGGAGCCGCGTATCTGAGTAACTGGAGGAGCCCTGAGGGGCCCAAAGTATGAAAAATCCGGGTCATTTGATCGCGTCTGGCACCTGCACAGGACGTTTTGTAGTATTTGCCAACAGCTAACTCTGTTTTGAGCCCCTGTCCCACGGGTAAATTTCTGGCGATATCAGAAGTGTCATCTCTTGGACCATAAAAAACGTCCGGCGCAGATGCCAGGCACGATCAGGTGATCCGGATTTTTCACACTGAAATGATGTTATTAGGGATGCAGCTGCCCAGGTGATTACCATAACTATTTATATTTTTAACTCCAGCTGATATCCAACTAATATCTGAAGACAAAACTTCCTCACCTGTAACAAGCCTAGATGATTGGCAGTCAAATTTTGAGGGTATGACGCCTGGCGCGAGTCTTATGGGAGTTCTGGATCTTGGAATGAATGTTCTTACGAACATTAAGTTTGCCACGTCATTTTCAACCTGGAAAATCATTCAAAAGTTGTGATGACGTTGCCTGGGTAGGGTAAGGCTCTTGGGGTAAATGTTACTTTATTTGACTTACGTCGAAGTGGTCTTCACAACAATAATAGGTCGATTTAAGCGGTCCTTGTTCTTCTCGCCGACATGCTCTAAACCATTTCGTCCTCATGGGTTCGGTCTTCGGAACCGATATGAATAATTTGTCGGGTGTTGTCACGGTAGTGTTGAAGCATTCCGGCACAAAACAATACTTATACGTTCCCTTATACATTATTTAATCACATTCACCACAAATATCGGTAGAAATATTAAGGGGTTCTGGCGAAATTCGAGACAAAACTGTAGACGGGAGTTCACTAGCTACTAGTTACTATATAGCATACCAATTAATGATAGCGTTCCATGAGAGATAAGAATTTTGTAGGTATCCTTACTTTTTCTAACTAGGTTGAGAAGGGTTTTACGGTGAGGATTTGAGATATCGTTTTTCTTCTTGTACCGTGTAAATTGGAAAATCAAGCAAATAAACTAAAATGTAAATACGGAAATGCCCCTGAAAATATAGTCAAGCGTAATGGAGATGACGGGGGGTGCATGGCAGTCTACGTCACAGCGTCCCAGCCAATCACGAGGCTTTTCGCTGGATACAAAAATTACTCAATTTACAAAGTTAATTTAATAATTACCGAGGCGATTTTCGCAATAATTGACCCCCCAGAGCCTTTTTAAATTTAACCATTGACCATAATCAATTACTCTTGTAGCCAACTTCCGACCCATGCAAGTACCCTATTGTTATTATTTTTTCAGAAACAATAGTTGTAAAACCAGTTGTATTATATTGAGAATATATTGGGGCCTGTTACCCAAAGCAAACAACAGGTGGCGACCGTTAATTTCTTGCATCTTCAACCCTCATCTTCGGGTCGTCCGAACGACCCCCATTAAGCTACACCGCGTCAGTATACATCATGTTATTTATTTGCTTAGCGGTGACGGGGAGGTGAGTTTTTTAAGGGAAGAGATAAAGGAGGGTTGTCCTGAACATGTTTATTGAGGGAGGTGAAGTGGTTGGGCGGGGCCTTGTGCTTGGCTGTGGTACTGAGATGTAACTCCGTTCAATCGTTTTTCTACATTCTGACTGGAAGTTTTTCGTTTTTATTACGGGTTTTTTTGTCACATTTTTAATCGTTGGACAATTTGTTTATGGTTAACAAGATTGGTCCTTTAAATCATATTGCCATGCACAATCGCACATCACAATAATGGAATATTCGTAACATACACTGTGGTAAGGTTTTTCTTATTTTGACTTGTTATTTTTCGTTATCAAGATCCTGTTACGTTGTAGAGCCCTGAGGAAGGAAATAAATTATTCCGAAAGCTCGGCAAACAGTGGTTTGTGTAAAATTTTGATTGTATCGTGAATGTTAAAAGATTTAGGTAATTGATTTATTAATTGAGTAAAACATTCTTCAATTATATTCAAATATGCCGAATAGTTTCGGGGTTAAATGCACCCCATCTTCAAGGCCTCCGTAGGTCTAAAAAAAACAACTTAAAGGAGACATAACAACAATTAGTCCCAGCTCTCAAAAACAACAAACAACCAGCAAAATACTCAAATCTCCCCGTCACATGTCAAAAACCTTCATATTTGAATATAATTAAATAATGTTTTACTCAATTAATTAATCAATTACCTAAGTGGTTTGTGTTTTCTGTTGAAGGCCATCGTTCCAATACAAAATCAAGCTGATTGAGAATACTGGCCGAGATCGACTGTCACCAGATAACTCTTTAAATGCGCCTCCTTGATGTGGTGAACGGTACTTTGCAGTTCTCTCTAGCCTAACGTCCTCCATTTCTCCCGTGACTGGTACAATGGACGTGGACCCTTTTTGGGTAATCCAAACCACCATAAAAAAAAAATCATTGCTTATTCATTTCATTCTGATAGAGTAGATCGTATAAAACTAAAATAAATCTCAAATATGATGCGTCTCCTTCACCACCCACACTCACTGGTTTTGATGAAACCAGTTCCGCCTCACCCATTCAACCGCTCTATACACAATTTTTTTTTTTTATGTCCTGAAAACGTCAAGAAATATGAGTAACTTTATATTTTTAAAAGCGGTTTTATCGAGTGGTCGATCCCTTAAACCAACGACCCTCTCCCTTCCCGGTTCCCGTCAAAAGACGTTCAACTATTTTTCTACCGTCACACAACCCCCAGGACGAGGGATTTTTAGGTTCATGGTGGTGGTAGTGGGGAGAGTGTGAGGGAAGGAAAAAAAAACTTCTTTAATTATCGTAATTTTAAAATAGAAAAGAAGGAGAAATGTAATTAAGCCGAAACGATCTCCTACGCACTCATTGCCCTCCAGAGAATTTCTCCCTTCTCAATTCTTCGTCTAATCTATTCACTTTTTTTTTCCCTTTTTTTTTTTTAATGGCCCGTGAAGGTTGAAAAGGATTGGAAAAAAAACAGGAAAGGGCTTCATTAAAGGGTCAACTCATCAAGTGATTCTCACCGTGTAAGGTCTCCCTCCCCCACCCCCTAGTCCATTGATTTGGTCTAAATTAGAGCGTAGGCCTTTGTAGTTATTGCAATAAAGTAGAGAAATTGCCATTATCGTTTCTTTTTAGTTTTGTCAAGACGAAAGTTTTTCTTTTCAGTATCCATAAATGTTAAAAGTATGAATGTCGTGGAAAAGATGATAGAGGGGAGGGGGGTAATAGTTGTTTCTCAAAGTTTTGTTCTAAGTGGAAGAAGCAGCTTGATGGTGTTGGGTGGTTTGGGGAGGGGGAGGATACAGGAGTTATTAGACGGTAGGAAAAACTTTTTCCTTTTCCATCCGCAACACTTTCCACTTCCTCCTTTTTCTTAAACCGACAACGCCCATTATAACGGTCAGACACGTCCTTATTCTCTATAACTTTTTAATCACGCGTTTTCTTTTCCCAATTCTTTTTTAGAAAACTCTTTAAAAAAAATATTAATATCCCCCCTCCCCCAGACAAAACACGACCTGCTTCTCACCTGTTTGAAACGGCCGACTCTTGGTTTCCGCATTGATGAAAGCGATCAAAAAAAGACCGATAAGAGCCGCACCGCTGAGTGTCGCCAGGATTTGCAGCGTCACTTCGCCGCTTACCATCTTCCTGGGCGAAAGGATAAAACAAAAGAGAAAAAAAGAGAAGCGTTAGAATTTTAAATTTCGGGGATTGGGGGGGTGGGTGGGTGGGGGTGAATTCACTATTTCAGTGCGTGGGCCAAGCAAATAATAGTCACGCGAGGGAGAGAGAGAGATAGATAGAAATTCTTTCAATATTAAAGAGGTGAATGTTATGCAAAAGTCCGCACGACTGAACAGTTATGCGGGTTGTTGCCTAACCTTAAAAAAATGATTTGAGTTACACACGTACCAAATAAATGTGAAACCACCGTTGAAATTAGTTTGAAGGTACCGTACCTGTACGAATGTACAAGTTCATCAAAACGCCCCGTTTGGCAATTTTAGCCGCGAATGACGCTTTTCGTAAACTACACATCAGATTTTACCCGCGAATTAGCAATGTTTCTCCATTTTAACTGCGGATTACAGCTTTTTCCGAATTCTAGCCTTCCCAATAATTATTATGCCTGCAAATTTGCCCTTTTTCTTTCCCTTCCCCGTGCATTAGCAATTCTTCTTATTTTTCCCGTGATAAGTTGCCTTTAGGAACCGCAATTTTTCCTCAATTACAGCCGCAAATGACCGCTTTTGCTCAATTTGAGCCACACATTTACGCTCTTCCTTGGTTTTATCCACAAAATTACCCCAGAAACCGCAAATTAGCGTTTTTTCGATTATCGTCGCGAAATGATCGCTTTTTAACAATTTTATACGTGAATTAGCACCTTTTCTTTATTTTACTCGCGAAAGTTCGTTTTTTTGTTTGTTTTTATTCAATTGAATCAACTCTGTTACTCAACTTTGTCCGTGGCATTGTTCGTGAAATTAGCGCTTCATTTATCAATTTTTTGCACTAAGTGACCTCCAGAAACCGCAAATTGGCGTTTCATAGCCTCAAATAAGGGTTTTTCTATTAATTTGCAGTAGTAAATTATATTTTTGTCTCAATTTTAGCCGGGAATGATCGCTTTTAGCGATTATCTTTTTTTCAGCTCAACCTGTGAATTAGCGATTTATTTTTCAGTTTTATCGGTGATTTAGCGCTTTTTATTCATGAATTTGCTTTTTTTCTCCATTTTATTTGCTAATTAGCGCTTTTTGGCACGGAATCCTAGGTGGATTATTGTGCCCCTCCTGGGTCTGTGGATTTAGTCCAGGATCCCCTTCCCTCTGACATGGTTTAGGAGGTCCTCGGCTAGAATTTCGCCGGTCGGAGCACCCTCGAGTAGGTCGCCTCCGAAGATGCTGAGCCGGCACCGCCTCACACTCGATCACGATGTGGTAGGCAGTCTCGTCTTCTTCCCCACAGAGTCTACACCCCGGGGACTCCGTGGTTACCCCGATGCTGTGTAGGTGGTGGTAACGGAGCTGGCAGAATCCTGTGATAAGGCCTACCACCGTTCTAAGGTCTCTCCGGCTAAGTCGGAGTAGTTTGCTCGTAAGCCTCCTGCACGGTCCTTCGACCATGCGCTTACTCTGCTGATGTCCCTCCAGTCTCTGCCAGCGTAAAGCCGCCTGGGCATTAACCCACTTGGCTATCGCCATCCTGAAGGTCGATGGCGGGACGCCGAGCGCCGGCTCTGGGCCAGTGAAGTCTCCACTCGAGCCCTCCCTGGCCAAGGAGTCCGCCTGCTCGTGTCCCGGTACCCATTCAAGGTTTACCTTGTTATCCTGGGCCAGTAGACAAAGGCTTTGGTGGCAGTCCCATACAAGCTCACTATCGGAGCCGTTAGTGCCTTAAGGGGGAGTTGTACATGTGTTTCCTCGACCCCCCTCCAATAATACCTCGCCTACTCCGCGTTACGGAAATTACCGCCGTATTTCTGCACCAATCGTGAACTTCAAGGGCTCATTTAAATCTTCAGGAAATTCCGCGCAAGCGTACGATCATGCTTTCCTAAATAAGTCGTCGAAAGAGTGTAAATTTTCAAGGTAAACGTTTGTGTGCGTTTTACAGTTATTTTAGGGATGAAATATGAAAAAGGAAGATCGTACGCTTGGGCGGAATTTCCTGAAGATTTAAATGAGCCCTTGAAGTCCACGATTGGTGCAGAAATACAGTGGTAATTTCCGTAACGCGGAGAAGGCGAGGTATGATTGGAGGGGGGTCGAGGAAACACATGTGCAACTCCCCCTTAATGGCAGCCTGGCTATCTGTGAGAATACGTATATGAGTATTTTGCTCGTCCCTACGTATATTCTCAGCAGCACAGGCCTTGATTGCGTAGACTTGGAAGACCGAGGTGTGACGCATGTGAACCTGGCACAACACATGTCAGAAAATTTAACGAAAAATGAATCAATCGTTTGTTTACCGTTTGTTTACGTTTGTTTTGCCAAAATTTTCGTTTGTTTAGCGTTCGGAATATGATTTTTTTTAAAAAACAGCATGTGTCGGGCTAAGTTCACGCAACCCGGCACATGGGCGTAATCGTTTGTTTCGCGACATATTCCGTCTCATTATCGTTTGTTTACGTTTGTTTAGCCGAAATTTTCGTTTGTTTACCATTTCATGTATGAATTTTTCGAAAAACAGTATGTGTCGGGATAAGTTCACGCAACCCGACACAAGGGCGGAATCGTTTGTTTCGCGGCATATTCCGTCTCATTATCGTTTGTTTACGTTTGTTTAGCCTAAATTTTCGTTTGTTTAGCATTTGGAATATGATTTTTTTTAAAAAAACAGCATGTGTGGGGCTAAGTTCACGCAACCCGACACATGAGCGGAATCGTTTGTTTCGCGGCATATTCCGTCTCATTATCGTTTGTCTTCGTTTGTTTAGCATTTTGAATTTATATTTTCTTAAAAAATCAGCCTGTGTCGGGCTAAGTTATACAAAAAACGTCGAAATACGAAAAATGTTTATTACTACACCCGCCGTAACTCTCGAACTGTTCATTCAAGTAAGATTATCCTTTATTATCTCGGGGATCATTTTTGTGGGCAATTTGATGAAGATTATTTTTGTGAACGCTCATTTTCAAGCTAAACCGCATAGATTTCGAAATATTTGAGAAATACTGGAACAAAATGAGAATTTACTAACTTAACACCCCCTCCTACACAAACCCATAGCTCCAAATGGTGGAACTTTTTACCAATCAATATGTGGGTTGTGAGGAACAATTTGGCGTTAAAGGGAAACTTTCACTTTGGATGTTGGGGTATAGGTCTAATTGCACCGTACTATAAACAAACGAGATGGAGACGGAATGTGCCGTGAAACAAACGATCCCTTCCATGTGTTGGTTTGCGTGAACTTAGTCCGACACACGCTGATTTTTTAAGAAAATATAAATTCAAAATGCTAAACAAACGAAAATTTAGGCTAAACAAACGCAAACAAACGATAATGAGACGGAATATGCCGTTAAACAAACGATTCCGTCCATGTGTCGGGTTGCGTGAACTTAGCCCGACACATGCTGATTTTTAGAAAATCATAATCGAAATGCTAAACAAACGAAAATTCGGCTAAACAAACGTAAACAAACGATAATGAGACGGAATATGCCGCGAAACAAACGATTCCGCCCATGTGTCGGGTTGCGTGAACTTAGCCCGACACACGCTGATTTTTTAAGAAAATATCAAATTCAAAATGCTAAACAAACGAAAATTATGGCTAAACAAACGTAAACAAACGATAATGAGACGGAATATGCCGCGAAACAAACGATTCCGCCCATGTGTCGGGTTGCGTGAACTTGGCCGACACATACTGTTTTTCGAAAAATTCATACATGAAATGGTAAACAAACGAAAATTTCGGCTAAACAAACGTAAACAAACGATAATGAGACGGAATATGCCGCGAAACAAACGATTCCGCCCATGTGTCGGGTTGCGTGAACTTAGCCCGACACATGCTGTTTTAAAAAAAAAATCATATTCCGAATGCCAAACAAACGAAAATTTTGGCAAAACAAACGTAAACAAACGGTAAACAAACGATTGATTTATTTTTCGTTAAATTTTCTGACATGTGTTGTGCCAGGTTCACATGCTTCGAGGTGTGTACCCCCAGAGGTGTAGACAGCCTCCATTCGGGTTCCACCCCGTACACCCCCCCCCCACCAGTCCCGTTATTCGTTTTAGAACCGTCTGTAAACTCCTTGTGATTTCTTTTCACCGCCTGCTCCTCACCGTACACAAGACGGACGGAGAAGGGACAGCGTCCATCGAGGGAAGTTTATCCATGAATATCAGCAATTTGTTTGAATTCAGCCCCACAAACTGCTGAGCACACCTGCACTAGTCTGGTCGGATTGAATGAAAATCGTGCGAAAAGATCCAAATTCCTTTCCAACCGGATAACAAATCTCCTTTTCGCGTTCCTACATCCATGAACATAAAACCTGAAAATCCCCATTTTTCCATATTCAAGCTTTACGGAGGCCCGGGGCTATTCACCCCTCTCACTCCACCTCGGTACGCTATCGGCTGTGGCAGTTTTTTCCAACTCTAAACTTGAAAGAAACGTATACTGAGCAGTTAGCCAGACAAAAGAGGTGAAAGCAGAAACGGGGGGTGATTCATACAAAATGCACGTCTTTCTCTCCTCTCAACACTTTTATTCTTTCTCGATTTTTTAAATTCATTAACAAATTATAAAGTTCGTCCTGTCAGTCTCTGTCTCTCTCACCGCCGCAATTTTTAAAATTTTCAGGCAACCGCAATCCTTTAAGAGTTTCATTAAGGGGGTTTTCCCGGGGCGTGAAACTTTCATTAGGATAAACGGACAAGTCTTTTGGTTGTCAGTGTGGTTGGGGCGGCGCGGCGGGTGTTAAAACTTTCGCCCTGAGGTTGTATCTTGCCACGGATTAGCGCGTTCCTAGGGGGTTTGTGCAGGAGAATGTGAGTTGAAAAACAAAAAATTGATTCCTTGATGCCGAATTACCTCGATGGAATAACCAATGAGTGGAAAATTAACCAGTTCGTATACTTTTTGCTTTGCGTTGATTGGGTTGGAGAGGTGGTGAAGGGTTTTGTCCCTTCAAACGAAAGACAGTGACGGTGGTGGGGGTGGGAAAAATGTTATGAACCTTTCATGTATGCAGCCATTACGCATTCAGAAGGGAAATACCTTTGGGGATATATAAATGAAAAAAAAAAAGGGATTTCCTTTTGGAAAAAGGATCCGAAGGGATACTTCAAGGGTGGGCATTGATCACATCGTCAATGGGAGGAAAATGAAAGAGAAAGAGAGATAGAGCGAGAGAGAAATTGGAATGGGTGAAGAGGTGTCGTGACTGTGAAACGGAAGTGTGGGATTCACCTGTTACTTCTTCTCGACTGGGTTGGCATGGTGGCAGGTGCAAGACGAATTGAAAAAAAAAAAAAGTCTCCCTCTTTCCCGCTGCACAGTAAACCCTGCAGAGTTTCCTCTGTGGTTGTGACTGTTGGGTGGGCAATAGGAAGGGGAGGGGTAGAGAAAGGAATCGGATGTCTCCGTTCTATTTGTAATAAAGTTACCGTTAACACTGTCGATACAGTCACCTGGAAGAAGAGCGTGGAAAACAACAAAAAAAAAGGGATGAACGAAACGGGGAAGGCGTTGGAATGGTGTGAGTTACACTCCCTGAGGTCGTCAGTTCTTGGTAAATGAAAAGCGACGAAGATGAAAATTAATAAGTTTACTCTAAGCTTTGTTTCACAGAAGAAGATAAGCGTAAACTTACACGTATACGCGTCGCATGTGCTTTACTAATTAAGAGGGGAGGGGAAAGTGGCATTAAACTTGAAAATTATTGCTATGAAAGCAATCCAGTTTCAACCCGGATAATCGAGGAAATAATTAATAAAACGTGTCACTTTTTGTTCTAGTTTTCCAAGATTTGAATAAATTACTAGGCGGTTTTAAGACATTTTCAGCAGCGTGTGTGGTGGCATGAGTGAGGGGGGGGGGAGAGAGAAACATGATAGTCGGCGGTCCTCAATTTCTTCCCGTTTTATTCCACCTTTGGTTCATTCTATCGCTGTAACGTGAGTTTCACCCTGGCTAAAGGCATGCCTTTAGGCTGGATAACGGGGGGGAAAACCAAAGCTTGCCTTTGCCCCCTTGTCTCCCCGCACCTTTCACCATAAGTGCGTTCGTTAATTTTTATGTTTTTGCGATAAGAGCGTCGAATTTACCAATTAAAAATCTCCGGTGCGAAACGGGGGCATTATGCCTCTTTTTTAAATTGTTCGCTATAAGCTATTTAATTGGAAACTTTATAATGTACTTAATTATCTCCCCAAACTGCTCTATTCACAGACCATCCGTAATTTCAGATTCAGAATACCTGCAACATGCATAACAACCCATTGTTTGCATTGCTCTGAATTATAACCCTATTAATGGGGATTAAGGATTCTATTTACGATGATGAGGAGGTGGTAAGGGGAGGGGCTAGGGTTGATTTAACTCCTCTATACGTTGGTGCACGACTCGCGGATTTAAATTTCCCTTGAGAACTATAACCGAGAGATTACACTATTCGCCCCTATAACGTCCTATCTGATTGTTATTTTCATCTACTCAAGTCGATTAATATCATTCGTTCTATTTTACCCAGATGGTTGGGCGGTGGGGGGGGGGGAGAGTGACTGCCAAGAGAAATGAGTCAGGGGAAGGATGGATATCCGAGTGGCAGAAATTACGCGGTTTCCCGGTCTAAACCCGTCATTCATTGTCTTACTCTTCCTTAAAACCCTTCGAGCGGGGGTGTTTATGAGGAGGACACGGTGGTCGGTGAGTGACTGAGAGAAGGGCGAGAGGAAAAGCTTGATTGATTCCAGGGGGAACTAAAAGGGACGGCCCCTTTAGCCCGCGTCAGCGACGGTGAAGAGAAAATGCGGTTAATATCAGTGCAAATTGAGATTGATATGAAATTCTTCGTGTGCTCGAAGTTAATTTGTTCTCTAACGTCCAGTTGCTGTACTCTATATTGAGGAAGTCCACATTCTTCGAAGTACAGCATTTTAGTCGTTCAGTGACTGTTTCAGGCCTTGCCCAACACGAAAACTTTGAAAAACAATTGGAAAATACCCCCCACTTGGGGTAGAAATGCCAATTGCAAAAAAAGGCCAGTTGTCGTGGACTAAACTTGGGTGTGTTGGCCGCGCTAGAAATTGAAAAATGTGCTAAAAAAAAAACAGTCCGCGCAACCTCCGGTGTGGACATATACGACAAGGAGAAGCGATAGTAAAAAATGTGCCAGGTATTTGTGACCGTGAGAGCGACAAATTGGGCCCCAACTTGGAGCATAAAACTGTTTGAAGACTCTTAGTGCCCGCCCGCATAACAACGGGATCGGCAGATGTTCCTCTTCTATCCCCCTCTACCGGTCCATCATCGGCGGCTTAAGGGGGGGTTTCAGGATGCTTGAAAATTGGCCCGCATTTTTCTCATTCAGTTTTGGGAATTTTTCGGCCATTCTTTTTTCTATATTTTTATGAAGACTAGTACTAATGACGAGAGATCTTCTTTTTTTGAATTTTTTTTTTTTGAAAAATTTAAATTTTTAATTTTTTCAATTTTGAGTTTATCAAAAAACAAAGATCTCTCGTCACTGCAAAACATCTTCTTGAATTGATATACGCTTACCCGAAATCAATCGGATGCTCCAACTCGCCGAAATTTAGGGGCGAATCGGCACCTAAATTTAAACAAAAAACCGGGTTATTTCTGACTTCATAGTTCTAGTGGAATCCGCTAGAGAGGCCATCACGCTCCGGTCGATAACGCAGATGGAAAGAGCGCCGGCGAAACTTTTTTTTTTTCTTCTTCTTCTTCCTCGTCTTCTTTTTTTTATTATTCTTTTTTTTACAAACCAGTGTCCCGCCTTTTTTATCCTTGCTAATTTCAATGCACGTAAAAATGGAATATGTTTATGTTTAGGGGAAAATTACAACGATAGCATGGTATTTTGAAAATTGAAAACGTGCAATACATAATACATGATGCATTTCATAAGCCGGATATTTCCCTCAGATTCAGGGGCAAATGGCTATAGCGAAAAAGGATTATATTGCCCGTTCCAGTGGCGGCAGAAGGTGTTAATTCTTGTGGGGTCTTCCAAACTCAGAGTTCATGAGATTTCGCAAACTGGCTTAAAATGGCAATCTGTGCCCTACAAAAATGGCCAAACTGACCATTCACGCCTTGAAAATGACTAAACCCCACATTCGCACCATAAATTTTGCTAAACTGACGATTTGTCCCCTGAAAATTGTCTAAGTGACCATTTCTACGCCCTAAAAATGCCGTATACTTGTACAGACAATTTGTGCCCTTGAAGTAGCCAAACTGGCTATTTACCCCCTAAAATAGGCAAAAATGACCCTATGCAGCCCTTAACTAGCCCTAAACCGATATCGATAAACTGACAATGCACGCCCTACAGCTAGTTTACTAATTAACGCTCAAAAAATGGCCGAAAGGATCACTCATGCCCAATAATGACAAATTTACTAGTCGCGCCTCTAAAGTGGCTAAACTAAAGTTACGTACTAAAAGTGGCGTTCGCCTCTTGAACATGACAAAACTGTTAATTTGTCTCTTAACTATGGTAAAATTGTCTATTTTCGACTTAAAAATCGATAAACTACACATTTGGACTTTACTAAGCTCACAATATCGTACCCTGGGAATAGCCAAACTCCCTCTACTCACGCTTCAAAAAAGTTGGCCAAAATGCCCTAAAAAAGAAAAACTTACGACTCGCGCAATTTACACATTCGGTGCTGATGTAGTAGATTTACTACATTTGGTTCTTCCTGCCGGCCGGCTGTAGTAGATCTACTACGCTCTGTCTTCCCTACCGGCCGGACCCTTTTCCACGCGTAAAAATCGATTCCTCCAAGTCGAATTCTCGAATTAATGATGTGCTACCTTCGGGTCTGTTTTCCGCATATTAAATATAAATATAAAAACAAGTTGCGTAGTAGATTTACTGCATCCGGCCGACAGTAAGGTCTGGATGCTTAAATCTTTAATTAGCAAGCGTAGTAATTCTACTACCCCCGGCTGGGATAAAAGTCTGGTGTGTAGTAGATCTACTACGCCCGGCCTGCAGACGAGGCTGGTTTTTTCTAGCCGGCCGACGAAAAAGACGTATTTGGCGATCAGCACCGAGAGTGTTAAAATGGCTGCATTGACAAGTTGCACCAAAAATGGCAAACTGGCCATTCGCACCCTGGAAATGACTTGACCGTCTGTTTGCGCCTTAGAAATGACAAAACGGATAATTTGCACGTTTTAACTCGCCACACTGGCTCACGCCCTGAAACTGGCAAAATGGAAATCCACGCTGTGATATTCGCCATGATATTCGCTCAGTAAAAATAGCTGAACTGACTATCCGCGCCCAAAAAGTGACAAAAATGGATATTCGCGCTCTTAAAATGATTTATTGCATTTTGACGCCCTGTATACATATATGTACGTTAAAGTATTTAACGTATTTATACCCTTAAGTAATTATTCCCTGGCATTTTTAATAAATTGAAATTTCCAGACTTTTCTATAGTTTCAGAAAGTTTTCCGAAAATTTCCGGTCTGTATAGCCACCTGGCTTTCAGTGATACCCAGGGGAGGGCAACTGCATGCACCTGCAAATCACCCTCTCCAACCCCAAATCAAACAATATTCACTTTCAGGGTGTCTATAGCTTCCCCAGAACAAAATTCCCCGACAATTCCCTACTTTTCCCTGAATTATAAAAAATGTTCGTGGTTATCGAAATAATTATAAATAAATAAATGAGAAAGGGGCAAATTCATATAGCTTTCGGACCGTCGAACCTCACAAAAATATCTTCTCAAACCTTCCTACAATTTATTCATAATTTATATATATCACTCCATCTGTGAGCAAAATACGAGATGAAACGAAAAATAAAACATGTATTATGAGCTAATACAATCGATTAATGGCATTGGTATGAAAAAACATAAAATTCAGGTGTAATCTAGTCTAAAGGATGAAAGGCTGTGCTACATAGCCAGGCAGACCGTCGGTAGACTATAGATTAAATGATAATGTTTGATTTTTTTTAAAATGTTTTTTTACGCAAATTTGATGTTTTTACATACCCGTCATACCTGATCGAATCAACTATTTGCCAATTATTTGACAATTATCAAATCGATTATTTGCTCAAAACACATCATGTTGTTGTTTTTTCGAACGTTTCATCTCACATTTGCTCATGGAATGAGTGAGATATTTGAATTGTGAATGTTGCGTGTTGGAAAGTTGAGAAAAAGGAGACGTTTCCCTTGAGCAATAGCGACACTGTAATTATTCGAAAACAGTTTTCTCGGCCAGTATTTTCAATCACCTCGATTTCTATTAGGAATTCGAGCTGATTTTTGGAAAAGTCGGTTTCGCGGCAACGCGGCGCTTTGGTCGCGCACCGTACCGCGTAGCTTTGAATTTTAGAAAATGTTGATGTTTTTTGCTCTCATTCCAATGGAATGCCCTCAAGACATAACTCGACAGCAAAAAGAGATAGGCCACTACCTAAATAATGAGAAATTCGTACTGCATTTTGTGTGTACGTCATCAATTTTTGCTCAACCTCAACTGGTTCACCCTGTACAACCATGAAAATTCAAAATTCGCTACCAGTCGATCTTATACAGTCACATCCTTCCCTTTTAACGTTTAACCCTAAATCCAGCCAGGAAATTATTGAGCAATACTCAATATTTTCAGAGTAAGGGGTGGATTCGCCCATTTCCCCTGGCTTTTCTCATAAATTCACGGAATTCCCTGACATTTCCCTGACTTTTTGAGTTTCAGAAAATTCCCTGACAAATTCCCGGTTCTCCCGGTTTTCCAGGTCTGTAGACACCCAGACCCGCACAAGTGCGACAGAAAACATGGACCAGCCACTTTTCTCAACTATTACTGATGAATAAGACATAGTGCATACTAAACACGTTTCAAAAGTAGTGTATTCAGAAAGTGAGTGATGACGGCTAGGGATCGACCCATGGTAATCTTCTTCATTGCGCAAACATACAATTCCTCTTTGACCTTAGTTTGACCTACCAAAACTAGACCTAGTTTGCACCTGCAAAAGGAATAAGGAAGGATACGTTCCACAGCCTGTGGCCTATTTACTATTAACAATTTTACACCGAACAGCCGCCTCAGAATTTCGGGAAATGTTTCTTTGTGCAAAGTCACAAAAATCGAATTGGTGGATATCTGTATGGATTGCATTTTTCCGGAAATAGTCGATCCGCGGAAATCCATGCCAATACGAGAACCCTGCCACAGGATAAAATATTTGTGTAATGTGCGCGCAATCAACACGTAGAGGGCAATTTTAGAGGAAGGCACATACTAAAGCGACGAAAAGGGAATTACGATAAGCGCTAATTCATGGTTAAATGTGAAAAAATCGTCAATTCGTTGGCAAAAGTAAGAAAAGGCGCTAACTTACGGTTAAAATTGAGAAAAAGCGCTCATATAAAGCTAAAATTTAAAAACACAATTCACGATTTCATGGCTGAAATTGAGAAAAAGCGCTAATTCACTGCTAAAATTGAGGGAAAACACTAATCCATGGCTTAATGTGAAAAAATCCCAAATTCGTGGACAAAATTAAGAAAAGACGCTGATTCACGGCTAATCTTGAGCAAAAACGCTGCAAATTTTACACATGGGTTTATTATTCATGAATAGTCAAATCCGGCTTGAAATTATGTACATGAAAATCGACACCCCACACCCCTATGATCTCAAAACCTTTGAAAACCCCCATTTTGGACCCGCTTTTGGCGCACAAAACGCCAGGGAGTTATTTGATCAAACTGATCAGATGTTAGGACCAACTAGATCCCAAATGGAGTCTATGTATGAAAGAACGAAATTTTTCGAGCAATCCTAGGGCAAGATATGGCCCGGACGGCGGACGGACATTGCAGAAATAGAATCTAGACATGTTAAAACGTACACTGAAAAAGTTTGAGGGTGGGTTGTAAAAAAAAATTTCTGACCGAAAACATAGGTGTATTATTTAGAATGAATATTAAACCAAAAGCACTCATTTAAAGCTAGAATTGAGAAAACACAATCAACGATTTCTGGAGGCAACGCCTGTGGCGTGAAATTGAGTGGCGCTCATTCGGGGCTAAAATTGAGGCTAAGCGCTAATTCATTGCTATTATGTGAATACATAGCCCATTCGCTGCTAATGTGGAGAAATAGCGCTAATTTACTGCTAAAATTGAGGGAAAGTGCAAATTCGAGGCTAAATGCGAATAAATCCATTAATACACTGCTCAAAAAGAAAAAACATCGCTAATTCGTTGCCCAAATGGATAAAAACAGTAATTCACTGCTAAAATGGAGAAAAAGCGCTAACTCATGGCCACATGTGTGGAGCCGGCTTAACTTCCTTGGGAATATCCCATGAGGGCAATCTTAGAGAATATTCCCAGAGGGCAGTCAAAGAATATGCACAGGGACACCCTGACGGGGGGGGGGGGGGGTGTCAACGTTTTGAATGGAAAACCAGACGTTTTGATTACAGAATGTAATCAAGAGAGTCTGAGGGAATATTTTATTTTCTTGGCATGCGGAAGGGCCGAGGAGGGGCAGTTATTTGGTCGGAACTTTCTCTTTCGGAACATTATTATGGTCGGGACTTTATTGTAGTTTGAACCTTTTCCGGTTAAAGCTGGCCCTTGCCCTTGCAATAGCAGCATCTGTCTACCAAGAGATAAAAATGAAAATAATAGGTAGAGATTTGTTGTTACTTTCCCAATAAATGCGACAGATTTTTTGGCCCGGAAATTCGGCCAGATCGGAGAACGGGTCACAGGTCCCGGAGACTCCTGGCAAAAACCGGTGATCTGGCAACCACATGTCAATTGTCAACATTGCATAATATGTCTTGGATTTTTAAAATGTTCATGGAGTACCTATAAATTAATATTGTGTTTACCAGGACGCTTATATTTTGTGTTTGAAAAGGTGCACTCCTTTTTCCGAGTCTCCAGTGGCGGATCCAGCATTTTATCAAAGGGGGGGGGGGTCGAAGCAAAAATTATCAACTCCCTGGAAAGAGGGGGGGGGGATTTTACACCTCCAGTGAAAAAGAAAGATATATAGGAGCCACTTTTCCTGATTTTTCGTGTTTCTTTTCCCGGAAGAATGAAATCAAAATCTTCTGCGGGAGAGGAACGTCCTTTACCCACCCTGAGTTTCTTATGAATTTTCCCGCTGCTTTTGTAGTGTTTGTAGTGATGTGAAAACTGTCGATTCGCTCTTTCACACTTGATTTACTAATTTTGTTCATTTTCTTACCTCTATTTTTCATTTTTTGTATTTATTTCTTATTTATTATTATTATTATTATTATTATTATTATTATTATTATGGCCTTATTATGACACGTGGATCCGCCACTGCGAGTCTCACTGTAAGCGAAGTGAATTGAAGAATGGTGGCCTTCAGAATTGAGCGTTGCCGGATTTTTACTCGATGCCTAGCGTGTGGAACTTTTCGCGTCTCCTTCTTGGTTCTTGACAAAAAAAAAAAAAGAAGAAGATGGAGAGAAGAGAGACCCCTTCGACCCCTTTCCATAAGTCACCGTTTCACAACATAACCCTCTTACTTCAAGGGAATCCCGCAGTGCGCCACCGTCAACTACGGCCTCTCGATTTTCTGAAACCCCCGCTTAAGGTTTTTCCGATGTAGGATTCTTATTCTCACTATCAGCGTACGTGAGCTGGGAAAAGGAACAAATTGTGGAGAATTTCAACTTGATTTGTGGCAAAAACAAAAAACTTTCGTCAATTGTAGAAAAGAGGGGAAACTTGGATCCATCACCTACCTCAAAATGCAGTATAAAGCTCTACCGATCTCTGGATTGAAAAGAGGGTATTTTGAGCTACAAAATGTAACTGCGGCCATGGAGAGTATCTACGAATTTATTGAAGAAAACAGAGAGGAATGCCAGTTCTCACTAAGCGACCTTATGAACCAGATTAAAAGTGATTTGAAGATTGACGTCAGAACAATGAAAAGTCGCCCAGAGAAACGCTATGGTGATAAGATCCTGTTTGCGGAGATTGGTCGTGGCCGTAGCCATGAAACAGTTCTGAGTTTTCGCCAAGACGGGAAACAAATTCTGTATGACAACTGGTATAATAAGAGAAGAAGCAATCCTGAAGAGGAGCGACTGAGGGTGGTGAAAGCTGCCGCAGAGATTCTGCTTCAAGACATTCGTGCAATGGTTTATGACTACGGAGTATGAAGTATGAATTATATCGGCGAGTGTTCTTTCAAGATGGACTGGAGGCATGGTGTGCATGCTGAATATTTGCGAGGAGCTCGAGAAGTTCTGGGACATTTAGTGCTTCACCTCTGAGCAGCATGTTGATATGAGGGCTGCACAGATTGCAAGAGACACGAGCGATGTGCAGAAACTGAAGCACTACCTCGATTTCCATCCTCCCTTCCCACTTACAGACAAGCTCTTGTCCATTAGTAGTGGCATCGTTGGGACAGCCGACATCAACTGCCACATGGCTCGAGAATTGGGATTGGAAGGTGTCAAACAAATCACAGGCAAAAAGTTTGGAATGATTACCTTCAAGCAAAAATACAAAGTGAAAACATTTGCATCAATGAGCAAGTCCATTAAAGTTTGAGACAAGCGTGTGGATGTTGAGCCGCTGACGATCTTCCAACGAATGTGTATCGTCAAGCAGTCTGACAACCAAGTGAAGGAACACTTCAAGTATGAGCTCGCTCCATACCCCGTGTCAATGTTTACTGAAGAGGGTATGCGCAAAGGCACGAAATCAAAGTTCTACTCAGCCTTCACTCCACTCAAAGAAAACATCTCAGTGGGTGCCAGCACCTTTATTGTCATTGATGGAGGATTTCTATTGCATAAGGTGCCCTGGCATAGGAATGATTCAGTGAAGGCGATTTTAGAAGGTTATGTCAGCTACACCATCAATCACTTTGGAACAAACGCAGCTGTTGTGTTCGACGGATATCCTCAGGATGGGGCCCAGAAGAATACGAAAACAGCTGAACGCGTGAGGCGCTATGGTTCTCTGCGGTGTAGCGAGGTAATGTTTGAGGAGTCGACCATAATAAAAATGGCACAAGAGAAGTTGTTAGCCAGTGACAGCAACAAACGTCGTCTTATTGCCCTCATGTGCTCCGCATTCAATCGCCAGGGGATTGAAACGAAGCAGGCAGTCGAGGATGCAGACTGTGAAATAATCAAGGTGGCCATTGACAAGAGCTCCTCACACGAATCTGTGGTGATAATCGGAGAGGATGTAGACCTACTCGTCCTTCTCAATGGTTTGGGCTCAGCCGTGAAGAATGTTTTCTTCCAGAAAAGTGGCAGAGGTGACGATGGTACCATGCAGTTTTCGGCGAACTCCTTCAATCGTGGAGATTTGATTGTCGCTCCAGGCTTTGAGATGTTTCTCCACGCTTTCTCCGGCTGTGATACTACCTCTGCCCTTTTCTTGTACGGAAAAAACAAGTTGTGGAGCGCAATCCAGAAAAACCCCCGACTTATCACCACAGCTGAAGTGTTCCTTCAAAAAGATGCGACCCACCAAGCCATCGCGGAAGCTGGAGCAAAGTACCTTATTGCTCTATACGGGGGGCGACGTCAAAAAAGATAGCCTCCACTGCCTGCGTTACAAGATATTTGTAAAAACAGTCGCTTCAGCGAAAATAGACTTGGCCCGTTTGCCTCCAACGGAAGATGGTGCAGCATTCCACGCATACCGGACGTATCACCAAGTTCAGAAGTGGATGGGGGTGGAAAAAGATGCCACTCAGTGGGGATGGACCCAGACCGAACAGGGACTTATTCCAACGACTATGACAAACGAAGTGGCACCCCCCACCATTCTGAAATTTTTGTCGTGTTCCTGTAAGAGAGGTTGTACCGGAGGAGCCTGCTCATGCAGGAAAGCCGGGCGGAACTCACTGTGTGCTTGTGAATTTTGCAACGTTGACAGTGGAGGCATGTTCGCGCCCATTGTGTACAATCTTTTCGCATACTAGGCCAAAAGTAACGTCGACAAACTTCTTTTACAGTATTGCGAATGCCAGGATGAGTAGGTGCGTGAATTTCATCAAAGACTTGACGTCTAAGGGATGTGGGAACGAAAGGTCTGATATTTCCGGTTGTTGTGTCACAAATGACAGGATGATTGGCAGCGAAGTGAGAAGGGAATTCGTTTATTCGTTTTTGAAGTTCATGGTCTTCGTCCTGTTGACGACTCATGGCATCAAAATCAATTGCCGAAGGAATTTGAATCTCTTCAATGCGTGACAAACAATCGGCAACCTGGTTATCGGCACCTGGTAAATGTTTAATTTCTGTAGAAAACTGTGAAATGAATTCTAAGTGTCTAAGTTGGCGAGGGGACGCTTTTTCGGGTTTTTGCTGGAAAGCATACATTAGCGGCTTATGGTCCGTATAAATACAGAAATTTCGACCCTCCAACAAAAATCTAAAATGCTTGATTGTGGAGTAAACTGCTAATAGTTCTCGGTCGTATGTCAAATAGCGTTTTTCAGCTTCAGACAATTTTCTAGAGAAGAAACCGAGAGGTTGTTGGATTCCATTCACCAACTGATGGATTACCCCACCCACAGCTATGTCCGAAGCATCCGTGGTGATCGACAAAGTTGCACTAGACAGCATATGGGCCAAAAACGTAGCTTGAGCTAGAGTGCGTTTAATATCATTAAAAGCTGTTTCTTGTGAAGTAGACCAGGAAAGAGGCGTTTTGTCGTTCTTTGTTTTTCCTTGGCAAACTTCGTGTAGCGGAATTTGCATGGTTGCCATGTGAGGGATGAAACGATTATAAAAGTTGGCCATCCCCAGGAATCTTCTTAATTGAGGAGCGGTTTTGGGTCGAGGGAAATCGTTAATGAGTTGAACTTTGCTAGGTAACGGGGTTATGCCTTTGGGAGTGATAAGGTGACCTAAAAAGGGTAAACTTTCTTGTCCAAATTCGCATTTCGAAGGGTTGATTTTAAGACCAAATTTCGAGAGACGGTCGAAAAGGATGCGTAGGTGTTCGAGGTGTTGTTTCTCGTCGTTGGATGCTACAAGAAGGTCATCTAAGTACGAAAATATGAAAGGAAATTCTCGGGTGATCTCGTGCATAAACCGCTGAAACGTAGCTGCAGCATTACGTAACCCGTAATTCATGAATGGAAATTCAAACAACCCAAAAGGAGTCACAATGGCAGTTTTTGGAATGTCCTCGGGATTGATAGGAATTTGTTGGTATGCCCTAGTCAAATCAAGTTTGGAAAAGAAACTTTTGCCATGTAGAAAGGCGTTACAATCCTGTAAAATGGGAACGGGATACCTGTCTGGTTTTGTGATTGAATTTAAGCGGCGATAGTCACCGCAAGCGCGCCATTTCCCGTCCGGTTTTGGCACAAGATGTAATGGACTGAATCAGGTACTCATTGAAGGACGACATAGACCTTGGTCGAGCATTGCTTGAAATTCAGCTGTGGCCGCTTTTAGTTTTTCAGGTGACAATCTACGTGCAGTGGACGCGATAGGAGGCCGTTCGGTTTCAATGAAGTGAACCGTGGAATGTTTTCCGCTAAAGTGCTTAGATGAATCGTCTGTAATAGAGGGATACTGTTGAAGCAATTTCCAGTAAATTGTTGATTTATCAATAGTCGATAATTGAAAAGAATTAATTTTGACAGTTTTGCCTGAAGGGGAGTACTTCCGAGATTTATCGACTAGGCGTTTGTTTTTGAGATCCACCAAGAATTCGTGCTTCAGAAGAAAATCATCGCCGATGATAGGGCTGTTGACGTCAGTGACAATGAATGTATGCCGTACCTTGTGAGGCATGTTCAGGTTTAGAACCAGGGATTTCGTGCCGTACGATTTAATTTTAGAACCGTTTGCGGCGTACAAAGTTGTGGTATGGTGACTCGCATTACGTCTGTCGCTTTGTGTTGATGGAACTACGGACACGTCCGAACCTGAATCTACAAGGAAAGTGAGGTTTAATGTTTTGTCGTGTAAAAAATAGACGGCATGATCCTTGAGCCGAAGTGTTAGCCGTCACAACACTCGGTTTTATTCGTTTCCCTGTTTGGAAAATAAAAGACAACATTTTTTGCACGAAGACGCCCGAGTGCCGAATTTTTCATGATACCAGCATAGGCCATCCTTGTTTACTTCCAAGCGAGGTGAAAGACTGCGTTGGCGAGAACGAAATCTTTGTTTGTTCATTTGTGACACTGTTTGCTGGATATTTTCCACCGAGAGAGTAAGCGCAGCGAGTTTTTCCGTTAGTATGGTAAGTGTTTCGTGGACGTTGTTTTCGGTTGAAGAAATAGATTTTTGTCGTTTGGTCATTGCGTAAACGTCGTGGGATGTTACCTCCATGACATTATCTGCAATAGTTGCTATTTTAGAAAGCTCTGTTTCAGGAATAGCCAATAAAACTTGGCGGACGGTGACGGAAAGTCGATCCATCCACATAGTTTTTAAAACTTCGTCTTTAAAGGCCGGTTCACAAGCTCTATGTTTGTGTTGTGTGGAGTCTATGCAACCAAACAAATTGATTCCCTCGAAAAATGATGCATTTTGATAGGTTACATGGACTCCACAGACACATTGCACAGAGCTTGTGAACGGGCCTTAATATCACCGTTCGCAAGTTCCCTCATGCGGCGCAACAAGGCGGATGGGCGATCGTCACCAAGCTCGAGGCCTCGAACCAACTGTTGAACTTGTTGGTTTCGTGACTCTGTTGATACTTATCGTTTGGTGGAGGGTTTGTGACAACGTCGCTTACTTGAGTTAGTACCTCACCTTCCATACACCCCACAACAATGTCAAACCTTAGTTTGATCGGCTATAATCCGACTAGTTCGGAAATTTGCTTCTACTTGGCAAAACCAGAGAGCAACATTGGGTCGCCAAAAAGGAGGAATTTTTACGGAAACCTTAGCTATCTCGGCAGCGGAAATCGGCTCCAGTGAAGCACTTTCTGCGGAAGGTGTACCGGCGTTAGCCATCGTCGAAGCAGTCGCGATGAACGAGAAAAAAAAAGAAAAAAAAAAAAAAACTATCGTGTTCGTTCACGTCGGAGTTACCACTTTTGGAGAAATGAAATCCAATTTGAGTAACAAGACAATTAAAAAATTATTTTTATTTTTTAGTAAACATGTGTCGGGATTGTTTCCGCCACAGTCCTTATACGGCTTCAATTGAGAAAAAAGGCCTTTGTGACGCTAAAATTAAAAATAAGACACATTTTAATGATATCTAGAGGCAAATTCGCGGTTAAAAGTACCCTAAAACCCAGTTTCTACTTGTGCTGTGAGAAAAAAAAATGCTAACTCGTGGCTAAAAAATTCGGGAAAAACGCTGTGTAAAAGCGCTAATTCGCGGCTAAACTTGAGGAAAAGCCGAGATTCGCAGCTAAAATTGATAAAAACGCCAAATCGCAGTCGATGACTTCGCTGACGAAATGTCTAAAAAACGCTAATTTTCGGTACTCTTTTCGATAGAGAAAAGGCGCTGATTCACAGCAAAAATGGTTATATGGCTCCATTCCCCGGTAAAATGGTGGGGTGTTAATTCGCTGCTAAAGCCCCGTCTACATAAGACGCAAGGACGCCGCCGCAGGACGCAACGCAGAACGCAGGAAGCAAGAGCACTTCATCATGTCTACATAGACGCAATGTTTCATCGTGCGTTCAGCCAATCATGTCACGTTTGACAAAAGAACTAATCTCTTCTTACTCCATCTGATTTAAATGATAATATTTTTAGGATTATTTTTTCGTCCTCTCGTTTTTCGTTAGGGGGTCCCTCCACAAATGTATTATTTCCTCCGAGAGCATCTATACTATCGTGAGGTTACCGAAATTCGCATGTCGCTTACTCTAGTGTCTAGTCAGCATCGTTTTACTATCTATCTAATTATTATGTTGACAACTATGGACAAGACAAGCTCGGATGCTGCCGCGGTATTCACCCTCTGTGTTTCGACGACGGCCTTCAAGATTCGGCAAAAGGAAAAAGAAAATAGAAAAAGGTTTCGTAGGTGGTGGGTTCGGCCAATAAATAGGATTGACGAAAGAAAGATGTTCGGCTGCTATGACGGCTTATTTGAAACGTTAAGAATCACGGATCAAGGAGTTCTTTGAGTTCACGAGGATGTGGCCTTTGAAATTCGTGGAACTTCTTGAAAGGGTGACTCCTTATCTAGCGAAGAAAAGCAACCGAACTCCTCTACCGGTTGCTTTACGATTGGCGTGCACGCTTTCGTAAGTTTACCTATGCAGTGTGTTTGGTAAGTCGAAGGCAATAATGCAGGGGTTATTGTAGAGCCAAAATGAGCCAAAAACGTTTCTTTAAACATAGGTTCAATTTTCAGCTTTTCGTTCCGTTCATCCCAACCGCAATGAAATTACGCCTAAACCGCTTAAAAATCTTAAAATCGATACAAAAATCAACAATCCGGCGGTTTTCTGAAAAAAAAAAGACTACTTTTGGGTATAACTGGACATTTTCCCACTGAAAAATGCCTGCTATTGTCGGTAGTGCTATTAGATTTAATTTATGTTGTGTGACCGTTCTCGACTTATAAGCGCTGTATCCAATAAAACAAACGCCATCCTATTCTAGGATCAATAAGTGACGGTGGAGTTTGGAGCTGATCGTCGCTAGGACGTGACTTGGAGAGAGGAGTCGCGGATTTGCCCGGCCCTTCATACCTGCCTGGTACGACGATCGTAACGAATCGAGCATTCGTCGCCGACGAAGCCTTTCCTCTAAAAACTTACACGCTTCGCCCATATCGAAAGAGAGACCTTGGGGACGAAGAAAGAGTGTTCAACTACCGACTGTCAAGGGTCAGAAGAGTAATAGAAAACACCTTTGGTGTTCTTAACGCTCGTTGGCAAGTTTTGAGCAAACTTGTGGACTCCCTGAAAATATAGAGTACACTGTGAAGGCCACTGTCTGTCTTCACAACTTTATTATGACAGCAGAGGACGACGGTATAGAAATTACACGACGGCGTTATTGTTCTTCCTCCTTTTTGGATCAAGAAGACCATAACCATAATATTGTCGAAGGAGAATGGCGTAACATACTTGAGCGATATTTTCTGTCGACAGCAGGAGAGGCGCAAGTTCCTTGGCAGTATACTCATGCATTCGAGGGATTAGTCGTGAATTCTGCTGCTTTGGTAACTCCACTTAGTAATTGCTAAGTTTTATTGGTATATTTTAACCGTTATAACTCCTTAGGGGCCTAAAAAACAGTTTATAAATACTAAATATATATACGTGTTACAATACAATACGTTCCGCTGGCTGATAAAGAATTTGTCGTTAATTTGTGATTCTGAATATGTGCCTGGAAATAGCATTAACAGTACTATTGACAATAATTGTGTTATCAGATAAGGTTATTGCCCAGATACCCGAGTGCTAACGTCAAAATAAATAATTATGCAAATGCATAAAAGAAAACGCTGAAAATTTTACACGTGGGTTTATTATTCATGCATGTAGCCAGATCCGGCTCGAAATTACATGAAAATCGACACCCCACACCCCTATGATCTCAAAAGCTTTGAAAATCTCCATTTTGTACACGCTTTTGGCCCATAAAATCCCGGAAAGTTAGTTGATCCAACTGTTCAGATGTTAGGAACAACTAGATCGCAAATGGAGTCTATGTGCGAAAGAAAGAGTTTTTTCGAGCAATCCTAGGGCAAAATATCGCCCGCACGGTGTACGGCGGACGGGCATTCCAGAAATTGAATCTAGAGATGTTAATGCTCCGCGCCAAACTTTCAGAACTAAGTACAACCAAAATACTTTGCAGTCTCCTTTAATACGTCGAATGCATTTCGGGCACAACTGTGACCCCTCATCAGCAACTGACACCTTCACAGTTGTGCCCGAAATGCATTCGACGTATTAAAGGAGACTGCAAAGTATTTTGGTTGTACTTAGTTCTGAAAGTTTGGCGCGGAGCATTCACAGAGGGACAACCGGTAAAAGGAGGTGGATTCCATTATAACTAGACATGTTAAAACGTACACAGAAAAAGTTTGAGGGTTGGTTGTGTACTGTTCGAGGATGGCAATTAGTGGTAAATAATTACACCCACGGTGAACCAATATCTTAATGCTGTTTTATTGCCTTTACCTCTCAATGCCCTGCTATCTCCTAATCTCCTCACTCCTCCTAGACCCTCCAGCCTAGGGATAGCACATGCCCCTTTTTTTTTTTTTTTTTTTTTTTTTTTTACACATAATTAAAAATATAAATAAGCGTACAATAGTGCAACAACAGTTATACAAATTCAAAACCATGAACAGATAAAATGTTAAGAAACATAATATAGTTGGTACTATTTTTTTTTTTTTTTTTTTTTTTTTTTTTTTTTTTTTTACAAGAGTGTGGTTCGATTAGACGCTAGGACTAAGAAGGATCGGTTCCTTCTATAATTTGTACCGTCAATATCTACCATGTATGATCGTGGTTCTCTCAACTTTTGTTTCACTTTTCCATATTTACATAGATCTTTGACCCACACCACCTGGCCGACGTTCAATTCAGACAACGTCTGTGTTTTATGACGAGTGTTATAATAGAGGGCTTGTTTTTCTTTGTTTTTCATTTTATCTTCCATTATTTTCTGTAAATCAAGGGAGAGTGGTGAGAGTTCTGAAGGAAGGATAGGGACGTTTGTGCGGAGTTTACGATTCATAAGGAGCTCAGAGGGGCTTAGTCCATTTTCGAGAGGGGATGCTCTGTAGGCCATTAGGGCCAAGTGAATATCTTTATTTTTTTGTAAAAGACTTTTTGCCGTTTTTACAGCTGCTTCCGCGCATCCATTTGACCTCGGGTAGTAAGGAGAACTGGTGATAAGCTGGAAATTATATTCTTTCGAAAACCGGGAAAAAGCGGAAGATGTGAACTGGGAACCATTATCCGCGCGAACAACTTCCGGGATACCGTATCTGGCGAAAACTTTCTTACATTCCTCAATTACAGTAGCGTCAGTCAAATTTGTTAGTGGAGCAATTTCAAAAAATCGGGAAAAATAATCCGTTATGACGATGTACCATTTTTTTTCTTTAAACAGATCAATCCCCACTCTCTGCCAGGGACGACTGGGCGGTGTTTCGACGAAAAACGGCTCAGTGCTTGTAGGCCTACTTTCTATGCATTGAGGGCAATTTGTAATCAACTTGTATAGTTCCTGAGAAAGACCTGGCCACCAGACTGTTGTCCTAGCGCGAGCCCGGCATTTAACTATGCCAAGATGACCAGTATGCAATAAATTTAAACATTCACGCTGAAGAGCAGAGGGAATGACCAAACGCTTTTGATACAGGAGGAAGTCTTCATTGAGAGAAATATCCTGACGGTACTGGTAGAAAGGAATTAGAAAGGGAGGAATTGAATGTTTTTGAGGCCACCCTTCAGAAGAAAATTTTTTTAAATACGTGCAAATGTTATCGTTATTTTGTTCGTCTTTAATTCGATCTAAGAACTGGTCTGTTACGGGAAAATTCTGAACAACCATTTTTACGAAGAGATCTACTTCCTCAGACAACTGGAAATTATTTAATTCGTCATCTTTGATCGGGTTTCGTGAGAGACTATCAGCCACTACCAATTGTTTTCCCGGAGTGTACTTCATGGTATAGGTATACCTCATTAGACGCATCCTTATGCGTTGAAGACGAGGGGTGAGGTCTTCGAGGGGTTTAGTGTCTAGAACCTGCAATAACGGTTTGTGGTCAGTTTCAAATTCCACTAATACCCCAGTGATGTAATTTTTGAATTTATCAGCCGCCCATGCTAACGCAAGCGCTTCTTTCTCTATTTGAGAATACCGTTTTTCTGAGCTTGAGAGAAGACGGGAAGCGTAACTGACAATTTCTGGTTCCGGTTCGGAAGCTGATTGTTGCTTCAAGCAGGCGCCTAATCCATACGCTGAAGCATCGGCACTAACAATAATTTTTTTCGACGGATTGTAAAATGGAAGAACCGGAGGGGTAGTTAATCGAGCCTTGATAGTGGAGAATGCTGTTTTCTGAGGTTCATCCCACACAAAAGAGACGTTAGACTTTAATAAAGCATTAAGGGGCTCAAGAATGGATGCTCTGTCAGGGATAAATGAAGCTGAAAAATTGACTAGACCGAGAAACTGTTGTACCTCTTGCTTTGAGGAGGGGGATGGAAAATCGACTATGGAAGTAATACGGTCGGGATCAACAGATATTCCTTCCGCAGAAATTATATGCCCGAGATATGTCAATTTTTTTACGTCAAACAAACACTTTTCCCTGTTTAATGTGACACCTTCTGCAGAAAGCTTACTAAGAACAGTTCTTAGAATGCGATCATGCTCATCCTTAGTTGACGCAAAAATGAGGAGATCATCCACATGAAACACAACTCCTTCGAGTCCGGTTAGCAGATCCCAGATTTTGCTGGAAAAAAGTTCGGGAGCACAGGCTATTCCAAAAGGAACCCGGCGAAAGAAATAGCGCCCGTATGGAGTGATAAAAGTAGTCAAGGGCTGGCTTGACTCGTCTAATTTGAGCTGGTAAAATCCCGAATTAAAGTCCAGTTTAGAAAAGTATTTGGCTCCAGCCAACTGAGCTAACGTGATTCCCACCCCATTTATGGGAAAATGTGGTCTTAGAACATGTTTATTCAATTGTGTGTAATCGCAGCACAGTCTTATCTTGTCACCTTTGGGTACTACGACTATTGGAGCTACCCAGGGAGTGGGATCTTGAACTTTTTCTATAATTTGTAGATTGAGCAAGCGGTCCAACTCTTCTTTAAGTTTTGGTAAAAGGGGTATAGGAACAGTTCTAGGAGCCTTGAGGGCAAATGGAGTAGCGTCCGGTTTCAAAATTATGGAAATTTCCCCTTTAAAATTTCCCAACGAGCCAAAAATCCCAGGAAACTCTTTTTCAATATTCAGCGAAGGTTTATATGGACAAACCGTTGAGGAAGAGGACAAACTTGTACAATTGATTTTTAAAATGTTAAGTGACTGAATTTCAGGTCGGCCAAGTATTGGATTCAACAAGCCTTTGATCACAAAGAATTTTATGCGTTTGATCTCTGAATTAAGAACAACACTCAAATAAATATACCCTAAAAGATTTAGAGGATTACCATCGGGGCCAAAAATTCTCTCCGTAGAGTGTCGAAGTTTACAATTTCGAACGAAATCTAGAGGGATGCAAGAAATATCTGCTCCGGAGTCAATCAGAAAGGAAACTGATTTGTTATGTAGTTCTAAGATTTTAAGAGGAACCATCCATTTGTTTGAAGAACCCAAGTTATTAATGTGGAAAGAAATGTTACCTAAATAAAACTGATCTGGCTCGTTTATTTGCTCATCAGCAGAATTTTCAGAAAAAACACATTCGGAAAAGTTGACATTGTGAACTTGGTGGGACTTACAGACACGAGCCCAGTGGCCTCTTCTGTGACAGAGCGTGCACGCTGAATTTCTCGCGGGGCAGTGCTTTCTCTCATGAGGCCGTCCACCACAAAAGCCACACAGCGACGATGGCAGGAAGCCAGAAGATCGAGTCGACGCATTCTGCAGCGGCGAGGAACGACGAGTAAACTGTTGAGATGACGACGGAGTCTTTTCTTGAAGCGACGAGCGGTTTTCTTGAATCGACGTGCGGGGAAAATTGGGTTTCGATGCCCTGAGTCCACCTGAAGACGTTTGCACAACATTGACTTGCGGTGACTCCTGCGTCTCTTCACGGATAAACTGAGACCGTTTGAACTGCTCCTCCGCCTGACGGGCGAACATGACGGCCTCATCCAAGGTTAGTGGCGACTTCAACTGGAGCATCTCACTGACCTTGGCATCCCTCATGCCAATTATCAGGCGATCTCGAATTAATTGATCTTTAAGTCCACCATACTCGCAGTGCTGGGCTAAGGCATGAAGGGCCGTAACGAATTCGTCGATTGATTCACCCGGTTGTTGAGAACGGGTTCCAAATTTATAGCGGTCGAAAGTTACGCACCTTTTTGATAGAAAGTGAGAGTCGAAAGCTGAAATGTACTCCTCATACGTTTCAGGTTGAGTTTTCCACTGCTGACAAATTTCTTCACTTTGCTCGCCCATAACGTAGAGCAGAAGACTCACTTTTGTCTCATCATTTTGTTGGGTATTGCCACTCGCGCTCAAATATCGAGTAAATCTCGTTTTCCAAGAAGGCCACGACGACGGATTTGAGAAATTGAACGCGTCGGGGGGCGATAAATTGGGTAGAGTCGGTCTGAGAGGACCGAGAGACTCGAGTTCACTCAACTCACTGAACTTACCGCGAGTTTTCTTATTCAGCATCTTCTACACAATAACGGAAGTACACCGCTACCACCATGTACTGTTCGAGGATGGCAATTAGTGGTAAATAATTACACCCACGGTGAACCAATATCTTAATGCTGTTTTATTGCCTTTACCTCTCAATGCCCTGCTATCTCCTAATCTCCTCACTCCTCCTAGACCATAGAATAATTACTGTACTAACGTACAGAAGGGGCACTCTCAATAATTGTTGGGGGTATGTGACGCCAAGTGGATAGGCTTCTTCTTGCGGGGGGCTGTTATCATTGTGTCAGGTTATGCTAGGACACCCCTCCCTTCTTGACAATGAACTCCCCCTTCCCCAAGCCCATTTAATTTCGGGTTTTTCTTTATTTTTGCATTTTAAATTCCCAGCACTTTGGCCTCTGTGCATAGTAACCTTGAATACTCGATTTTAGTAGCCACAAAATTGACAAAATGGCAAGAAAAAACGAGGAAATAGTCGAGAAACAAAAAAAAAATCTCGTAAAAAGTCTCCAAGTACTTTTTGAAAATAAATGGTCGACGTCAATTTAAAACAGCAGCAAACAAAAAAATGTGTTTTTATTAACAATGCTGCCACCATATGGTCACTTTCTCTGTTTACTTATTTTGAATAATATGTTACGTTGGTACGAGTCTAACGGGGAACTTCCCCCCAAATGATTCTTCCCGTCCCGCCATGAGTGTCACCCCCCTGTCCTAGACCCTCCAGCCTAGGGATAGCACAGGTTGTACTTGTAAGAATGATTTGTCTCTTCAAAATCGCTCATGAGTAATTTTGAAAGGGACACATTGAAGAAGTTTTCTTGACCCATGGGATGTCGGTACGCTCAGATTTAGTGTGAACAAGTCAGGGTTGTCTTTATATTTAGAAAAATTCGAAATCTTCGATTTTCAAAACTCTGAGCAGCTGTCGAGCCTACAGAAAATGGTTAAATTTGATCATAAATGTAAAGTCTGCTCATTCCGAATCCATCGTCAAAAGTTGCAAAATGTCAGGTGGATAGCGATTTATTCTTATTTAGTTAAGAAAAGTGATGCAAGCCTTAAAAAAGTTGGATAAATCATATCTCGTATATGTATAGAGTTTTGATTTTCGGACCATAGTATATGGGCAGCTTTCGATTGGAAATTAGGCATATTTTCACCCAATGTTATTGTCGCACTTATCTGTTCCAACCTAATTTAATATAGTAAGTAGTGGAGATTGGTAGAGATTATTGTAACGGCAAGTTTGGGGGGGGGGGGTATAATTGTGTATTTGTGGGTTCTTCCGTGCCCAAGATGTGGGACAGTGGACCTTGATCTCGGTCATGATGAGTCCGTATACTCAAACCCAACAAAGATTTTCGCTTGCATTCGAATGTTGCAGCGCGCGCGTCCATTCCGGGCCTCACTATGATCACATTACACACCCAAGAAGATGAATCCTGGTGTTTCGATTCCATTTGGCACCACGCCTCATCGTACGCACTCACGGTTAGCGTAAAACTTCGTTTCAAAACAAAAGCGTGGCGCTCAAGGTCCCACATCTTGTGTGTTACTCAAACTTACGACTCCCATCACAATCACCATTCCCCCACTATTTGCCTTGTCGGTACAAAAAACATCAATTTCCAGGAAAAACTCCCCCTATTTATAGTGAATTCAACATTTAACTAAATTTAAAATGGTCTTGGTCTATCACTCGGTGGTGATACGATTGTTATGCCACTTGTCCTTTGAACCGCTTTACCCCTGATGGATAGTCCGGGAACTGGAGACGTATCCAATGTTAACGATTCAGAATTCATGTCCGCGGAGAGCAGTGGATTCGACTCCTCACTCAACTCGAAGTGCTCGGCTGATAAGCAAAGTGAAATTAATTACATTTACGGATTGCATTAAACAAGGAACTATGTAAATTTTTGTATGCATACTTACTGCTGCTCAATGAGTCAGAGTATTCCGATGACTTTTGTTGGAAGTTTGTTGACGTCCTACGATAAAATAACAATGATAGATGATGCCCTTTTTAAAGTACCTCATAATAGAAAAGGCGCACCTTCGACCTTGAATGTGGTCTGAGAGGAAAGAGAGGTCGGCGTAGAACTCGTAATTTGACACGTACGTCGGCGTGTCAGCTACTCCCGACCCCGACGGACAGTATTCTGTGGCCTTCTTCCTTTCTTTATTGAAATGGTCCCGCAACCCTTTGAACTTCTTCTGGGCTTCTTCTCCTGTTTTGAAAGATAAGCCACCAGGGGGCCTATTCTGTAACAACAAGCAATATTTTTTTCGCCAGTGTTTATTTCATTCATTTGTTTGAAAAAAATCAATGAAATAAACATATGACTTCGAAAAAGCTATTGCTTCGGAGTTAGAGAATAAGCCCCCAGGTATTGAAAAATACTAAAAGCGTGATTAGGTAAAAAAGCCAGTTATAAATGGGACCATCGGATCCGCGCATGTGGCATGCAATATAGGCAGTTTCTAATTTAACAATTATAACAATCAATCAAGCAAATCGTTAGGTATACTTTCGAATACATGAACTTCAGTCACGGGCCTCTTCAGAATGTCAAATCTTGTGATAATAAATTGAAAAGTACGTACCTGAACACGGTGGATTCAATAACTCTCCAACACCACTCCATCCCAGTTCTTTCGCCTTCGTGTTCCTATATTGTTTCGCCCTCTTCGAGTATAGCCCAGCATTGAGCTTTACCAGGGCAATAAGCTCCCTGACTTCTTCATTCGTCCACTTTTTCATAATTTATAATGGGAACACACAATACACTTCTTTAAAAAAAATTGAATCGGATTTATTTGATTTCGACAGTTACCGGGTAGAAAGAACCTTCAAACTCAAAGAGAATGAAATAGTATGGAGGCGCCCAATGTGAGCCGAAGTGAGACCTCGAATGCTATTGGCCGAACGTAAGAAGAGGACGCGAGAAGTTGGGCTTGGTTCTACTCTGCGTTGCTTCCTGCGTTCTGCGCTGTGTCCTACAACGCCATCGTACATGAACTATGTAGACGACGCAAAACATTTTTTAAAATATAAAAACACCTTACCTACACTGAACTAAATAAGAAAAGAGCGAGCCATAGGCGAGTGGAGATGTACGAGGTTGATAATTTGTTTTTCATGATTTTGTGATTTTGAAAATGTTTACAATTGCAACAGTGGAAAGAACCTCAAACCTAGACCCTGCCTTCTAAACTTAAATGCGATTGGCTGAACGCAACCGCGGACGCGAGAGTTGGCTAAATTCGCGTTGCTTCCTGCGTTCTGCGTTGCGTCCTGCGGCGGCGTCCTTGCGTCTTATGTAGACGGGGCTTAAAATTTAGAAAAAGTGTTTGAATGCAACTAAAATCGAGAAGTGAAGTGGAATTGGGGTTCAGTTAAAATTGGTTCAGGTAAACAAGGTAAAAGCCTCGGAATCACTTTGTTGGTCATACAAGTGGAAATCCCCGCTCAGAATACTTTTTTCGAGGCCTTAAAATCGATATTAACCCGGAAACTGATCGTTTGGGCCATAATGCCCAATGGATTTTGTTATGGGTAATAACCCTCAATTTCTAAAACATAACGATAAGGCCGGTAGAAACGATCTCCCCGCAAATTGAATTTCAGTCTTAGCACAATGTCTCAAATCCTATTGTTTGGTCCGCAACACAAACCCTGTCCTAGAAAATGATTCTTCAGCCATAGCGACCCGGCATAATGACTGTGCGGTCACAAAACTTGATTTAGACCCAGGAATTTTCCGTATTAATTATCCACCGCTCTGTGTTTCCACCCATCGCCTATAATAGATACGTAATTATAATGGGCTGACTAATTGATTAACGTTATTCAAATGAACTGAGACTGTAATAATTTATACTTCTATGCGGAACAATGTTAATCTCTCCACCCCCATCCCACCATCCATTTAAATTCCTCTCCGCTTTGAGCGAGAAAGCTCGATTGGTGTTCATTGATTAAAACGTAATTTACCATACAAACATTTTGTTAGCTCAACGATATACTGTTTAAAACTTCGTTCATTCTTAACGCAGATTATTCCTCCCCCTCCCCCCGTGCCACCCGGAACATTTACATTGTGAAGCGCTAGTTTATGGTAGGGGCGGTGGGGTTAATAGAAAAGAAAGCGTGAACGTGGAATATAATTAGATTGATTTCGAGTAATCTTTTAATACCTACCTACCCAGGCATCGGTGCCGAATTAATTAAGTTCATTAATTAAAAGGGTTGTCACAAACTGGAGCGCGTCTGTTCCAGCTTTTTGGTTAACTGCTAGCTTTCCCTCTCTCTTTTCTTATGGTCCGGAAAGAGTTGTTGGGAGGGAGTGATGGTGGAGGTTGGAGGTGAAATCGGAAAATAAATAAAAACAATAACATAGACAATCTGTTGGGCACGCAGCTTCGCAGAACAAAGCCAGTTTAATTTAAGAATTTATCGGTGGTTTGGTATAATTCGAGCGTTGTAATTCACCGGGTTGTTTTTGTTTGCCCCAATTTGCTTTAAACGTGTTTTTGACGCTTCAAAAATCAATAATATCAATGCTTATTGCGTTAAAATTCTTCAAATTTTCTCCCAGCTTCTTCCTATTTGTTATACACGAGAGTTTGGAACTAATGAATCTCTCGACAGGTTGACAGTTTCAATATGTTCCCCCGTAAATAAATGATAAATCGCGTCTCTTCCTCGCACTTTAGTTGACACCTTCGTTCGTATATTGCACGTATCAAACTTTATAGTATAACAAGTAGAAGGGTTGAGCATAACAGTTGTAAATAGCTTTCACGTACACAGCTACATGCCGCATATAGCGATTTAGCGAATAAAGAGGGACACATCATAATGAGCGTCTCGCAGCCTAATTTCTGATTTTTTCGTCCTAAAATAAACAGGCTACAAATTTCCGGGAAAAAACTGACAGCGGGGACGCTTGAACCGTTTGGTTCGGTTCTTATACTGGGACGGCCACGAAATGGCCAAAATCACCGCTTTACCCTCAAATTCGAGCTCTGAATCAGACGAACTCGCGGTTTTCCCCAAATTTTATCAAAAGAGCAGCGCTGGTCTTATTCCTCGTTGTCTTGCTTGTAAACTTCAAAAAATTGAGATTTATGGGGGGAATTTTAGCCACAAAATGACCGAACTCACCGTCTTCCCTTACTTTTAACCGTGGAACAGCCAAACTTGCTAATTTATATTTTGGAATTGTCAAATTGTGTTGACGTAGCCAAATCCCCGAAATTGGGTGTTACGACAAAAATAAATATTTGTAAACAAAACACCTCCACCACGGAAACCGTCAACAAACCTCCGGAGGAGGACGAAGAAGATAAACTTCATCGAACTACGCGCCTCATCGGCCGCTACGTGTGCTGATGTTTGATGGCTGTGGAGACGTCGCCGGGTTCGATGGTATTGTTCTGGGTATGGATGCTGCTGAGGTGTTTCCTCCGTCAGACGTGTTGATTGATTTTGTGTTGCTGCAGGTTGAACGACGGGAGTATCTTCGTCGATTGGCTGCGGTGCAGCGGGGTTCTCATTGAGCAAGAAGGCGGGCTTCACACGGTCTAAGGAAACGCGAATATTTCGGGTGGGTAGCTCAATTTTCATTGTTTTATCGTCTCTCTCTATGACTTTGGCCCGGTGTACGATGGTCGGAGTGATCTCTTATGTTGGTCATCTTTCATGAATACGTGTGTGCCGTTGGCGAGATCTTTGCTGACGAATGTTGAGTTATTGTAATCGTTCCGATTACGAGCAATCTCTTGCTTGAGGAGTCGAATTAAGTCGTCTGACGGTGTCGTGGTTTTGGCTGGCATGAAAAATTCACCTGGGAGTCGGAGCGGTTGGCCGTAGAGTAATTCCGCGGTGCTGCGTGCTTCGTCTTGCCGGACGGCAGACCTTAGTCCTAGAAACACCGTGGGTAGAGCTTTGGTCCATTGAGGTTCAGTGAGACGAGCTGTGAGTGCTGTCTTGAGAGTACGATGCCAACGTTCGATTGCTCCGTTTGATTGTGGGTGGTAGGGTGTTGTTCTGATTCTGTGGATGCCAAGAAGTTTTGTGAGCTCGCTGAAGAGATGCGATTCAAATTGTCGCCCTTGATCTGTTGTGATCCTGAGAGGCATTCCGAAGCGAGAAATCCAGTGTGTCAAGAAAGCACGAGCGATAGTGGATGCTTCTATGTTTTTTAGAGGAACTGCTTCGGCCCAATGAGTGTTTCGGTCCATCATGGTGAGGCAGTAGAGTTTCCCTTCTGATGGTGGTAGGGGTCCAATGATGTCCAGATGAACGTGCTCTAATTTTGCCGAGGATTGAAAAATGCCCAGTGGGGTGATCGTAGGCCGGTTGACTTTGGATTTTTGACATGGTATGCAGCTTTTTGCCCATAACCCAACGTCTTTTTGCATATTAGGCCAAAAGAAGCGCTGTGTAATGAGGAGTTTTGATGCTCGTATTCCGGGATGGCTGAGGTTGTGCAGCTTGTTGTACGTGGGGCGTCGGAAAACTTCAGGGAGATATGGTCGTGGACGACCGGTTGATGTTTCGCAGTAGAGCGCGAAGTCTGTACCAGGGATTTGGATAGGTACGATTTTGAGGTTTTCTTGAGCCTTTAGTTTTTTTAGTTCCGGATCCACCTGTTGCGCGGTGATGAGTTCCTCGAAATTCTCGGAAACTTCAATTTCTTCGATCCTTGAGAAAGTATCCGCTACGACGTTTTTTTCTCCTGGGCTGTACTGTATGTTGGTGGAGAATTGAGAAATGTAGCTAAGTTGCCTCGTGCAACGTGGGCATTTGTTGGTTGTTTTCTGAGCCATGGCGTGTACGAGGGGTTTGTGGTCCGTTAGGATGACAAAATCCCTGCCTTCTAAGACAGGCTGGAAATAACGCACCTCCTCGTAAATAGCCAAAAGTTCCCTGTCGTAAGTGCTATAATTAATTTGAGCCTGGTTGAGAGCGCGTGAGAAAAATCCTAGTGGAAGGAATTCGTTCCCTCGCTTTTGTTGCAGGGCAGCTCCTATGGCTACAGAACTAGCGTCGCATGAGAGGTAGATTGGAAGATGTTCCGCCGGATGTGAAATTAAAGTTGCATTCGTGAGAGCTTGCTTGGTATTTTGCCATGCCTGTTTAGCGTCCGGTGTCCAGTCGATTGGCCTTTTGTCGTTTTTCTTTGCCCCGTGTAACATGGCGTTTAGTGGTTTTTGAACTTCGGCGGCGTGGGGTAGGCTTTTCCTGTAGAAATTCACCATTCCCAAGAAGCGCCTTAGTTCTTTGATGGTTTTTGGTTCCGGCAGGTCCATGATGGCTTGTACCTTGTCCGGAAGGGGTGTGATTCCCAGAGAGTTGACGTTGTAGCCTAAAAAATTGACAGTTGTTTGGCCCAGGACGCTTTTTCGTAAATTTAGAGTGAGACCATGCTTGTCGAGTAGTGAGAATACTGTGCTCAGATGTTCTTCGTGTTTCTCCGGGGTCGCTGATGCGAGGAGGATATCGTCGATGAAAACGAAAACGAAGTTCAGATCTCGGAAAATGTGGTCCATGAATCGTTGAAATGTCTGACTTGCGTTTCTTTTGACGGTCTACAGATACCTTCCTCCATCATCTTAGTGAATTCTTCCTTGGTTTCCCGATATTTTTCGGGTGGCAGTCGGCGCGCTTTGCATGAGACTGGTGGCCCAGTTGTCTCTATGTAGTGCTGTATCTCGATGTTGGAGTGAGCTTTCCGTGGTGTTGGCCGTAGTATAATCGAAAATTTTTGAAGTATGTGGCTGTAAGCGGCTCCTGCTGGAATCGCCGTGACTTGTGTACATGGTTCAATTGACGCATTTCCCAAAGAGTTATTTGGTCGATCAGCCTTTCCCTCGTGAGGTCAACGGCTAGATTGTGAGTTTTGATAAAGCCGGCTCCGAGCATCGGGTGAGATACGTTGGCCAGCACGAAGTCCCATTTGAAGGGTCGACGGAGTCCAAGATCGAGAGAGCGATGCTCTGTGCCAAAAGTAGAGATCGGTGTGCCGTTGGCGGCGTAGAGTTGGTATTTCGAGTCATGAGAACGTTTTGTTTTGCAAGGCAAGACCGAGATGGCCGCGCCTGTGTCCACAAGGAACTTCTCCCGGGTCTGTTTGTCGTAGACGAAGAGACGGGGAGATTCGGTTACGGCGACGGGTCCCGTCGTTTCCACCGCCGTCGTTAGTTTCCCGAAGTGGGATTCTCATTTCTGGCGCGCCAGCTGCATGGTTGGGCGCATTTCCTTGCCTTCTCTTTGAACTTCCGATGAAAGAAACACAAGTCCGATCGGAATTTGCTGCGCGATCTGCGGTCATTGGCTCGGTTGTTGTCCGGGCGGCGATTTCTTGAGCGGGTTCGTAACTTTTGTAGCTCTGCTATGATGTACTCCAGGTTTTGTGATTGCCACGATCGACCGAGGTGACTGAGGAGTCTTGAGTGTGTCGAGCTCCATCGATGTCGAGTATACGATCCGCTGCCTGCGCCATTTTATCCAGGGGTTGCTCTAGTACGGCTAAGACGTTCCGTACTCGTGTCGGTAGAGCACGTAGCCATACGGTTTTGAGAACTTCTTCTGAGAGTGCTTGATTGGCCGTGGCTCTCATGTTGCGAAGCAGTTGTGTCGGAGTGTTGTCGCCCAGAGTTGTTTCTTCCAAAAGTCTTAAAACTCTTTTTTCTTGACTTTGGCTGTAGGTTGATGTCAGTCGCTCCTTCAGCGCCGTGTAGGGAGTTTCTCCGGGGTCTCGAGCCAGGTCCGCCACTTGTGACATTATTTTGTATGGCAGTTGGCTGATCACTAGATTGAATTTGTGGCCTTGGGAGACGATTCGATTTGCGGTGAACATGGCTTCTATTTGCAGAAACCATAGCGCCGGGTCCTCTTCCCAGAAGAGTGGTAGTCGAATGGGCAGATTGAGGGCTGAGGCGACTGAAATTTCTTGGGGCGCTTGCCCTTGCGGTTGTCCTTGCAGCAATGCAGGCTGGGGTGGTTGATCGTCTCGTCCCAGGACCATTTTGACTGTTCTCTTTTGTCACGCCGGGATTGATCACGTCGGGGTCACCACTTGTCGAGGATTGTGGGTATTGCTTCCCAGCTCAGAAGGCCTCGACTCGAAAAAGACGTGTCCACCGGGAGAGGTAGGAAGACTAGTGGACCGGGATCAGCCGAATCACACTAGTTCCGGGAGAACGGGTAATAGGTTCGGAATGGTCGAGGAGTACCGGAGAGAAGAGATCAAGCTTCAACTCCGGGTTCTAGGACGGGTGTGAGAATGAACGGATCAGCCTTCTCTCTCGGACAAGTAGGTTTGGAAGCACCGAGCGGGATCAGCCGATCAGGTGCTGTAAAAGGTGGAAGAAAGGAAGCACCGGGGAGATCAGTCCACCGAGTACGAGGTAGGGGTGGGTAAAAAAGTAGCAATACGTTACTTTGTCACGGGTATTTCTAAGTAGCAGGTTCTTCAAACTGCTACTGCTCAAAAATATCTGTGACAAAAGTCACTACTTCGACGGCGAAGCCTTTCTGTGCCAAACAGAACTAAAAACTAAACTTGAGTCCGGAGGGGCCAACACAACTTGGAGGAAACAACTCCGACATCTCTGAGTGCTCATGTCACGGTCTCTAGCGACGAAACTCCCTCGTTCGTGCTTTGTAGTTCCCACTGTCCACCCCATATTTCATTCGTAATAATATCTGCTACTTTACGACCAATGGGAACCCGAATAGTCCTTACTTTTAAGCCAATGGGAAGGCGAATAGTTGTCACTTGTACTCTCACCAGTTCGAAAAGGGTAAAAGGAGCAGGAATCCGGTAATCGTGTTTCTGCTACTAGTCACGAAAAAGAAATGTAACGTTACTGTAACATCATATCACATCATTCCAATTTTCCCTCCCCATTTCGTTCGGAGTTCGTTTCGTGCCTTCGACGAGTAAGCATATAGAGATGCCTTGCGCTAAATGTGGAGATCAAGTCTCACCGAAAAAAATCCTGTGCTGTGTAAAATGCAAAAAAGACTTTCACCCTACGTGTACTGATGTCCGCTTGGTTGATAATTTTAAAAAAATGGGTAAAAGGAAATTAGATTGGATGTGCGGAAGTTGCAAAACGGTGAAAATTTCAACAGAAAGTCTCGATGATTCGGACGGGGAGCGAGATGAAGATGTCGGTGGTAAGTCAAAGAATAGCTCTAGTTTTAAAATTGGTTTGATTTCGAATGATTTGTTGTTTAAAGTGAGGCATTTCTTGGCTAAACCATTGGTATATATGTTTAACTTGAGTTTCTCCAAGGGTATCTTTCCTTCAGTTTTTAAGAAGTCTATTGTTATTCCTGTATTCAAGTCGGGAGACAGGAAACTTGTATGTAATTATCGTCACATATCACTTACGTTCTGCCTAGCAAAGGTATTGGAAAGTTGTATCAAAAGAAGAATAATGTCATTTTTGACTAAGAATGAGTCTATCTCAGAGAGGCAGTATGGATTCCGGGAAGGTATGTCGACTAATAATGCGTTGTACCAAGTTAGTAAATATATAGCTGAAAATCTCGACGCTGGGAAGTATGTTATCGGGCTCTTTATTGATATACAGAAGGCATTTGATTCTGTGGAACATGGGACATTGCTGCGGAAGATGGAATGTTTGGGTATTCGGGGGCAAGTTTATGATTTAATTGCAAGTTACATATCATGTAGAACTCAGGTAGTGAGGGTCAATAAAAGTGTGAGCTATGAGATACACAATGAATGTGGTGTTCCGCAGGGAACAGTTCTTGGACCATTGCTCTTTCTTATTTATATTAATAATTTGTTAACACTTGAATTGGTGGGGAAGACTTTTTGTTATGCGGATGATACCGCTATCATTTTCCAGGGATCAGGTATAGAAGATCTTGGGGAGACAATAGTGAAAGACTTTAAATTAATTAAGAAATGGTTGGATTGCAATTTTTTGGCTGTAAATTTGAAAAAGACGTGTTTGGTACAATTCAGATTAAGAGATGAAATTCCGAAGTTGGGTTCGGCTCTTCACCATCACTCGAATAGGTGTGTTGGTAATTGTATGGAATTTTCTGATTGTTTTTCATTAGGGTTTGTGGAGGAAATGAGGTACCTTGGGGTATTACTAGATGGTAGACTTAAATATGAGTCGCATGTCATTAATGTAACAAAAAGAGTGCGTAAATTGTTTCATGTTTTTAAGGTATTAAGGTCTTTTATGGCATTCGCTTTGATGAAGAGTGTTTATTACGCTCTTTGCCAGTCTCTGCTTAGTTATGGCATAGTAGCATGGGGTAATACCAGTAAATATATATTGAATACACTCTCAGTGGCGCAGAAAAAGCTATTAAAAATTATGCTATGGAAACCGTATGATTATCCAACGAAGTTATTATTTGAGTTGGCGGATGTTAGTGGTATTGAGGAGCTGTACTTATTTAATGTATGTTTAATGTTTTATAAAATTAGCTATACAAACTCGTTACCAATTATTTATAATACCAGATTGTCTAAGCAAACAAATGTTAAACTACCAAAGGTGAGGACGTCGTTGTTTTATAATCACGCGTTTGTAGTAGCTCTGAGAGTGGCACTTAAACATAGATTTAATTACTGTGATTTCCCTAGTCAAGGTAAATTCAAGCGATTTTTACGAAGCTTAAAACTTAGTAACCTAGGCTTTAACTTATGACTGTGATATAATATTGTGATGTTTGCGAATTATTGAGTTTTTTTTCTGTTGAATATGTGTGATATGTTATGTTTTTGTTTTTGAACTTGTTATGTCATCCCGCTAATTTATTTACTATTTCTGATCATGTTCTATTATGTATTTGGCATTGTTGGGTTTCTATTGTTCAGGTATTTCTTCCTTGCTTTCTGCTGTAGATATGTCTTATAAAAGTTTAAATTATTGAGCCGTTGTATAGGTGGGTTTCTGTTTGCTTTTTTGGAATGTAATGATAATTAATCCTGTAAAAATAAATAAATAATAGGTACGAAGAAATGAGCTCCAGCTCCCAACACAAGGTTTCTTAATGGGAGCTGGCAGAAGAATTATATTGTAAGGTAATGTGAAAAATGTAATGATAAATAATCCTGTAAAATAAATAAATAAATAATAAATAAATTTCCGTAACCCCGCTTACGCATAATCGAGTGATTGTAACCCACTGGGAAAAAATAAGAAATTGGAATGATAATGTGTTGATGAACTAATTTATTCAATTCCATTGCTTACTATTGGTAACTGGAACAGTATCGGTAGTGAGGAACTGTTCCACAGGCGGAGCAGTAACGGTTTGGAACGGTGACAAGAAATGTTTAGGAAGTTGACTTATTATAAAGCACTTCGAGAACTGAAATTTGATATTTTGCAGCTTATTAATAATAAGATTTTCCGATACATTAATTTAGAGAACGGTGCCTGCCTCAATCTATCCCCAGGCGTATAGCATTCAATGGTTTCCATTTCAAAATACCAGTGACAAAAGTAGCAGGTAAAAGTAACAGTTTGAACCTGTGACAGAAAAACCTTGTCACAGCCCACCCCTAGTACAAGGGCAATTGGAAGAAAGAAGTGAGACGTTTAGGGAGAAAAAAGTCTGATTTATTTGAGCAGTTTGGGGGGTTGTCATTACAATTACTTACGCTCAATCGTATGAGAAGACTTACATACATTCGTCAAATGCATATTATATACTTGATGTTAGTTAGAAACTTGTTATATGTTCAGGGCATGAATTGATTATTTACAAAAGATACAAGATAACAGTTGTTTTCCGCTCGGAGGCTGTGATTAGCGTGATTGCTTGGATCTTCTCTAGTCTGCCGCTTGGAGTGTAGGCGCGTATACTGCGTTCATCGTAAGAGTGAACGCTGTTGGCGCAGGTGGGTGGTTCCCAAAGATATAGAAATACTGGATTGCTCACGATGGACGGGGAATCCGAGCCAGTAGTTGGGGGGGTTGACCTTGATGAAGTCCGCGTATCTGAAACCTCCGTACGTATCGCATCCCTCCAGCTCTCCACCACTATCCTGCCACGTCACCAGACCTTTATGTGCAATGTTTCCCAATTCTTTACTTATTCATTTCAGTTTATTTTTTGAATTATAACTCGAAGTTAATGCCTTTCAGTTTTATTTCAAATGTCGGACTGTGAAAAATGTATGAAATCTTTTGGCTTGTGTAGGTATTAGGTACTGCAGGATGCAAAGATAAAGAAATACTGGACTGGATTGCTCACCATATTCTTTCAGACAGTACCACGACAAAATTGTAATTAATAGTTGGTATCAACTGTTGTTTATTACAGAACAGGCTCTACATGCTGAATTGTGATTTTTAAAATTGGAGAGCTCATCCCCATTGTACGAATAACGTATAAGGAGTTTTTAAATGTGCCGCCAACCCGGACTCCCTCAAGGTCACGGGGTGCAGGTTAGACCGTTTTTCTCTCGTACAATTCAACATTCGTGAGCAATCCAGTAGTTCTATTGGAGGCGAGCAGCGCCACCAGCGCTCAGGCCGTGGCAGAAAGAGAAACCAAAAAAGCAGGGGCTCAAAGTAAACAAACACATTAGATTGTATGGTGATTGGGAGAGAAAAAAACCAAAGTTGTGCATTGTTCATAATATTGCGTGGGGGCGATCATGGCATAGCTTTCAAGACGTGGGCCTGTCATCTCCGTGGTAAGCAAAAGTGTCCTATTTCTTCGCCAATAGTTGTGATTTCATTTTGTTTCGCTTAGCCAATGAGGACCACATGTTGTGTTTATGGATGCTCTTTGGGGACTAAAGACGGTGTCAGTCTCCATGCTTTCCCTCGTCCGACGGATTTCGTGGTAATTTCCGAAGAGACGCTGTTACTGTTGCCTGTTTTCCCGTGCGGCGAAGGTTCCCCTTCTACCCCTTGCCAATCTGTGTCGGTCAATCAGAGAGTGATGAGAGAGCTGAGCCCTACACCTTTTTGTCCCTTCAGATTCAGAGAGACCCTACAAAAGGGAGCCCTGAGTGCAGATGAAAGTCTGAAGGCGAACTTTTATTTTTCGACTGGCTAATTGTCACCCTCCTCCTTCTCCTCCTCTTCATCTTCCCCTACCGAACCCCCGGCCTCCCATTTTTTGATAGAACTTTTTGATTTCCGCATTAAGTCGTCCCCCCTTCACCTCTTGATTCCTTCTTCCTCCCTTCAATTGTGAAAAGTTTACTGTTTCCTTCCAGTTTCAACTTTTCAACGTCAACATCACCGTTACCAACCAAATATTTTTTTTTGTTGAAAAAGTCACTTTGATTCAACATCATCGGCCTTTAAAAGCCTTCCCCCGACTTTCATATCTCTTAATGAGTGGTATACTGTAGGCCGTTTGTGGTTATGAAGAAATTCCCGGGTCGAAAAAAAAAGTTTCAATTAAACCCCTGGCATTTGGGAGGGGAACGAGAAAATTGCTTTGAATGAGTAATTAAGTCACTGGTTTTGGAATTTCTGATTACACGAACGGATTTTCTACCCAGAACTGAAAGGATTTCAATAATTACGTTACAGACTGGCGTATTGATTAAGTAATTTCTCGATGTTTTCTAAAAAAAAAAACAAAAAACAAAACAAAAAACCTTGAAAAGAGAGCGAAAATTTGTTCGACGTAATATCGTTGTGGCCGCGGGGACTTTTTAAGTCAATTTGACGCTGATTTGAACGAGGGAAAAATAAATTGTAGCGGCTATGCGGACTCCTGTTTTGTTTTTTATACAACTTGTAGGCACATCAAGGGGTTTTAATGGGGAGTGGTGATCACAGTAAATAATTTTCCTTTTCTCATTTCAGCGTTAGTCACTCAGAGACTTTGTTCATGACAGCTGAATCATTCCCTCCCCCCTTCATTATGACTTGCATCTCCTTTACCCTTCTTCGTGTCCTTTATGAATTCAAAGCATTATACTTTTGATAGAGGTCGGAGAGGGGGCTATAGTTGGGTGGTAGATTTCACAACCTGAGAAATAAACTTCGTCATTCGTCACGAAAAATTCATTTTCCCGAGCGCAATCCCATTGAATGGTGCGTGCGTTGCTTAATTCCTGGGACAGGGGTGGGCAAGATACTTGAGTATTTAAAATACTTTGTATTTTAAATACAAAATACGTATTTTGTAATTGTATTTAAATACTTTTGGAAAGGTATTTGTATTTCTGTATTTAAAATACATTTTTGAAAGTATTTTGGGCTTTGTATTTGAAATACATTTTCAAAAGTATTTTGTATTTCACACTCAACGAAAATACAAATACAAATACTTTTAATTTCAACGTTCTTTAGTTTCCACTTCTTCGCCACCATTCACCAGTACAACCTAACTTAGTGACACCATATTTGGTACAAAAACCCGGTGTAATAAGATCCTTCGATTGACGTTTTCATTTGTCAAAAAAGTGGAGAGGGAAGGGTAGTCATGGTGGGAGGTGAAAGTTCCGAATTCCTTGTTAGCAGAGCTGCCGCAAAAATGATGCTGGCGAATGGAAACTTGGCACAAAAATGGATCATACAGAGCCCTAGCCTACAAGTACACAAAGCTGTACATGTAAACAAAACTCGTGGCAATTATTGCGAAAAACAACGCTAATTCGAGTTTAAACTGGACCAAAATGGCAAATTCACAACTCAAATGGCGAAAAATCGCCTATTAATAAAAAAAAAATAGAATAGATGATGTGCTAATTCGCTGCAAAATTATCAATTAACGCTATTTCACAGCTGAAATGAAGAAAAATCAATAATTCGGGGCTGAAATTGAGAAAACGAAAATCTGTATATGTAGCTTCTGAAAGAATCGAGGCTCAAACTGAGAAACAGCGCTAATCCGTTGAAAAAAATTGCTCACGCGGGCTAAAACCTAAAAAAACTACGCGGCTAGAATTGTAAAATGTTAATTAGCGGGGCCAACTTTAAGAAAAACACTAATTTTCAACTCAAACTGAGAAAAAAGTGCCAATTGGCTGCTAAAAAATGGCTAAACTGCAGCTGAAAATGAGGAAAACGCCAAATCGTGGCTAAAATGGAGGAAAATCGCCAATACAAACGAAAGAATCCCTACTGCACTGCTAAAATTGATTAAAAGCGCTAACCCGTGGCCAAAATTGGTTAAAGTTGTAGCGTGCCATCAGCTAACAAACCTCAATTTTTATTTTAAAAAATAACAAATATTATGTTAAAAAAACAACATAAGTCTGTTTGATCGCGAGTTCGTATTTTCCCAATTTTTCATTGTCGTTATAAAAAAGATCTCTAAATTTTTCGTTGGCCGTTATTTTGTATACCGAAGAGAGCGCGACCCACAAAGTCACTAAACCTTGAAAAATTGACAAAACACAAATGCGTAGCTTCTGTTCGAGGCTAAAACTAAACAATAAACGCTAATCCATAGCAAAAATTGAAGGAAAACTAGTTTTCAGCTCAAATTGGAAAAAGTGTTATTCCAGGCTAACATTTGATGAAATCACGAATTTGTGGCTGAAAAATCAAGTTAATTCGCGAATTCACAGATTAGAAAACGCTTCAAAGCAGATAAAGTTGAAAAAAACGCGAACTTACGTCTAAAATTGAAGAAAATAATCGCGGATAAAGTGTGTTGGTGTGTGTCCGCCTTCTGACGACAACTTTGTGGCTAAAATTGAGGTAAACGGCAAATTCATGGTTATAAGTAAAAGAAAAAACACTGATTCACTGCTAGAACTGAGATGAAGCCCTATTCTAATTTAATATTTTAGTTAGTCGTCGTCACTTTTTGAACTTTCGCCAGCACTGCCATCTCTTATGATGAGCCGCGGTAAGTCGTCAGTCAATTCGTCCAAGATATCGTCAGTCTCCCATAATTTGTTTTTTTCCACGATGACATGTTTGACGAAGTTCCGCCAGTTTTCTGCTGTGACCCTCTCAATGCCTTCTTCGAGAAGCTTCTTCACATCATACAATTTGAAAGAAGTATTATTTTTCTTAATGTGTCCCTTGACCATTGCCCATGCCAGCTATATTGGGTTTAGCTCGCAATGGTATGGTGGAAGTCTTAGGACAGTCTTGTCATGTTGTTCTGCAACCTCCTCGACAATATACCTCTCGTAGTCCCCTTTCAACTGTTTGGTAAGTTCCAGGAGTTCTGGCTTCAACATAGTAGCATCTGCTTTTTGACCCTTGCTTGTAATCCATTCCATGATTGCTGCTTTTTTCCACGATGAGTTTGGTATTTTCTCAGCTTTCATTGAGTGATAAGGAGCGTTGTCCATGACAATCACGGCGTTGTTCTCCAGCAGAGGAAGAGTTGTTGTAAACCATTCCAGAAAGTTATCGCAATTCATTTCGTCGTGGTAGTCAGACACATTTTTTTTAAAAGACAATTTCGTCTTCTTGTACGAAAACACCGTCCATTGTCAAATAGAGTCTATGCAACTTGATTCCGGATGTGCTAATTGCGTAAAGGATGCAGGAAAAACGAGAAAAATTTCCGAAGAACAGGTAAGTAGGAAAAACGAAACGGAATTGACAGGTCGGGATAATCGGAGAAAATAAAAACGAAAAAATGACAAGGAAAAGTTAGACAAGCTAACAGAGGGAGCGTCCTGAAAAGGACGTTTGAAATAATCAGGAAAGTCAGGAAATCAGAAATAATAAAAAAGGAAATCACACAAACGCACCAGAACACAGCTTAATAGCAAGTGAAACAAAGAAAAGACTTCATAAGTCCTCCTCAAGTTAGTTTCTAGATTAGTTGTGCACAGACCGAGAGGTCCGGTTACAACGAACAGGGAAAAAAAGTAGGAGGAGCCTGCGTGAAAATAACGAAAATGGGTAAAGTATAGTTCGATGAAGTTTATCTTCTTCGTCCTCCTCCGGAGGTTTGTTGACGGTTTCCGTGGTGGAGGTGTTTTGTTTACAAATATTTATTTTTGTCGTAACATTGGGTATTCTCTGTACCAAATGCGTGACTTTGGTTTTGAAAAAGGATCCCTCGAAATTTGTTTTACGCGTGAGAAAACCTTCCAGTGTTGGCTGTTGAAAAGGACAAATCCCCGGAAAAAAATTTCGGAGCGCCAAATCCGTGAAATTTCGTTTTTAAAGAGCAATTTGGATTTTCAAATAGTCAAACGCGCGAAATTTGAATTTGGCGGGCCGAACTAATGAACTTTGTTTTTGAAAGAGCCAAATAACTACAGCTTTTATGTTAGTATTTATAAGACCCAAACCCGCGAAATTCTCGGTCTCATATTCTTGGTTTATATTCCGAAGAGACGCTGTTACTGTTGCCTGTTTTCCCGTGCGGCGAAGGTTCCCCTTCTACCCCTTGCCAATCTGTGTCGGTCAATCAGAGAGTGATGAGAGAGCTGAGCCCTGCACCTTTTTGTCCCTTCAGATTCAGAGAGACCCTACAAAAGGGAGCCCTGAGTGCAGATGAAAGTCTGAAGCCGAACTTTTATTTTTCGACTGGCTAATTGTCATCCTCCTCCTCTTTATCTTCCCCTACCGAACCCCCGGCCACCCATTTTTGATAGAACTTTTTGATTTCCGCATTAAGTCGTCCCCCCTTCACCTCTTGATTCCTTCTTCCTCCCTTCAATTGTGAAAAGTTTACTGTTTCCTTCCAGTTTCAACTTTTCAACGTCAACATCACCGTTACCAACCAAATATTTTTTTTTGTTGAAAAAGTCACTTTGATTCAACATCATCGGCCTTTAAAAGCCTTCCCCCGACTTTCATATCTCTTAATGAGTGGTATACTGTAGGCCGTTTGTGGTTATGAAGAAATTCCCGGGTCGAAAAAAAAAGTTTCAATTAAACCCCTGGCATTTGGGAGGGGAACGAGAAAATTGCTTTGAATGAGTAATTAAGTCACTGGTTTTGGAATTTCTGATTACACGAACGGATTTTCTACCCAGAACTGAAAGGATTTCAATAATTACGTTACAGACTGGCGTATTGATTAAGTAATTTCTCGATGTTTTCTAAAAAAAACAACAACAAAAAAAACCTTGAAAAGAGAGCGAAAATTTGTTCGACGTAATATCGTTGTGGCCGCGGGGACTTTTTAAGTCAATTTGACGCTGATTTGAACGAGGGAAAAATAAATTGTAGCGGCTATGCGGACTCCTGTTTTGTTTTTTATACAACTTGTAGGCACATCAAGGGGTTTTAATGGGGAGTGGTGATCACAGTAAATAATTTTCCTTTTCTCATTTCAGCGTTAGTCACTCAGAGACTTTGTTCATGACAGCTGAATCATTCCCTCCCCCCCTTCATTATGACTTGCATCTCCTTTACCCTTCTTCGTGTCCTTTATGAATTCAAAGCATTATACTTTTGATAGAGGTCGGAGAGGGGGCTATAGTTGGGTGGTAGATTTCCCAACCTGAGAAATAAACTTCGTCATTCGTCACGAAAAATTCATTTTCCCGAGCGCAATCCCATTGAATGGTGCGTGCGTTGCTTAATTCCTGGGAAGCATCAATATAAATCAGAAAACGTCTGCTAATGATTATAGCACAGTGCTTCCTCGCTTTTTTTGTTAACTCAAATCATTTTAAAAAACAAAACATAAGCATCTTTCAACAATGGGTCAAATGAGGTAGGATTGACCGACGAGTCATCGCAATGTACCCAACAATTGCCAACACCCCTCCGCACAGTGGCCGTATAATGCCCAGAAAAAATTGTTCTACCGTGGTGGTAAACAACGGCAGTGCAAGCATATGGCACTCCAAAAAAGTCGACGAGGTCCGGATTGAATTCTTCTATAATATCTTCCGTTCTCCATCATTTTGAAACCGAACAAGATTAACAATTAAAAATTTACTTTGGGATGAAATTGTAATAGTGGACTCAAGCCGGCAGGATGCACAGGAGGGGCATCTCACGTCAGTTTCGCTGGGGGCAAATAACTTTGCAAAATTCATTCTACCCTCTGAGTGCTGCGGAAAATAACCCCTGAGTAACATTTCTTGTGATGTGGAGAGAAGGGCAGAGTAGCTGCAATGTGGACAAGAAGTGACGGTTGATGTGGTGAAAATAAATAAATTCGAAAGCTTCAAATGTGGGAGGGTCTCAGTTAACAACAGTTGTAAAAACTCTGCCGCATCCAGCTGTTGTTCATGTTGGGCGAAATAATTTAACCCAGTAATATTAGCAAGACATTCTCTTATATGCACAGTGCGAACTGGTTGGCAACGATCAGACAGTACACAAGCTAAGTGGTTAACAAGTGTTGAAGCTTCTGAAGATTGGCACAATGCTGAGGCGAAGTCATTAAGATGGAACAATGACTGTAGTGTGGAATTAATGAAACAGTTATTGTTCCCAGGAAGATTTTCCATTTCACACGAAAGTAAATGTGTTTCCGAAAAAGTGGATGACCTATTGCTGGTAATTTGAGGTGCAACTAGAGATGGTTTGGAAGAAGTTGAAAGCTCAGATTGATTTTGCGATGGAATATTGACGTATACTGGCTTATGGTCGGAGAAATAAGTCTCATATGTGTTGGCGGAGAAGGATTGAATATTTCTGCAATAAATTACATCAATCTGGGTATTGAAATTCTTGTTGGAAGAGCCCTGATGAGGTGATACTTGGATTCCAGAGTCCGACCGAAGTGTGTATCTTCACTATATACGTCCCAATTGAAATCTCCTATCAAAACAAATTTGCAGACCCTATCAACGTATGTGCGGTATGTGAGACATTGGTCAAACAATGAAAAGAAAAGTGACGTAGGTGACGACGGAGAGCGGTAACCAGTGATTATCAATATATCACAACAATGCAAAACCATTAAATCGATATGATGCCTGTCTTTAGAATGTTGCAGGGAATGTAATACTACTGGATTTATATTGTTACGGGCAAAGCCCATTATCCCACGTGCCGATCTGGAATGAAAACCTGTATCTGAACGGTGAAACAAATTGTATCCAGGAAGGAATAATTCATCTGAAGGAAGAGTGCGAGTTTCAGAAAATATAATGATGTCACCTTCATTATACCATACGTCTGCTTTAATGTGGTCGAAATGTTTTATTAGAGACCTAGTGTTCTGGTATATGATGGTACAACTTTCATCTGACCGTATGTTGCTCGAAAACGACAATTTCAATTTCTTTTCGCCTTTTAACCGTTGAAGCTCTACAGTGAGGGGATTGCCAGCGTGTGGTGACTTGGGTGGGACAAAGGAACCTAAAATGTATAAATTCGTGAGGGACGTGACGCGGCTCAGTGCAACGTATAGTAAGGCCCTCTTCTTACTAAATGGAGATTTGTCCCTAAGATCAACACATACGAGACTATACGTTTGGCCTTGACTTTTGTGAATTGTTACGGCTTCTGCTGGGACTACAGGGATTTGTTCCCTCACGATCTGGGTGATTGTCACAGGAACTGATATGCGTTTGATTGGTGTGGCTGTAGCTGGTACGCTGGCGGCATCCGATGGTTGCAAGGATCGTGCTTTCTTACCTATTTTTTCTGACCCAAAATCTATCCACGCCGTTTCAACTTCCTGGGATTCGTTAAATGAAAGATGGACTAGTGCACCACACGCGCCGTTCACTAACCCGTCAGCTAAATCCACATTTGACGTAATCATATATTTGATGCCATTTTTGAAAGAAATTTGAGCGGCGAGACCTCCAGTTTCACTAGTTTTCTTTGTTAATAACGTATCTATTATTTTAGATTTTCTTGTTTCATTGATCTTTCCAGAAATGTGATCTTTGGCGAAACAGGTATACAGTTCACCTGGATGACTCTGAATTTTGAATTCATTAAATTGTTCCACTGAAGAATTCAAACTGAAAAGACGTATGGCGTCAACTGGGACGTCTTTCTCTGTAACTTCCCTTGATTTTATGAGAGATGTATCTTCAAGCGTCATTGTACCGGTGGCAAGGTTATTCAAAGCGGCGATGAAAGCTGCATCATTTCTTTGTCGCATTATTTGTGTCAATTCGAAACATTGGAATTCTTCCCATAACACATTTTCCGTAAGAATGCTGAGCTGACAGGTGTTCGGAGGTAAATATACTGCTTTGTCTAAAACAGGTGGCAACTGGTTCAGGTCACCCACTAAAATTACTGACACTCCTCCAAATGATTCATTTCTCCCATAATTTGCCTCAGCCTCGTGTCAACGCGCTGGAGAAGGCGACCCCCAACCATTGAGACTTCGTCAATAATGAGGAGTTGAAGGTCGTGCAGTTGGGCCCTGATGGTGTTGGCAATATCGTTCGACAATTCAGGCATTTGACCGCCATACTGTGTAACAGGAAGGGAGAAAGCAGAATGTAAAGTCATCCCTCCAATGTTAAATGCTGCCTTGCCACTGGGGGCTGCGAGGAGAATTTTGATGTCATCTGTTTTAGGGCCCACTCTTTCAAATGAATGATTCTGTTGGCTAGCCCCGCATTTAGTTTTGTGGTTGTTTCAATTTTTCTTAAACATACATTAACATTGCTTATCACACTTCTTTCTAATTTCTGTTTGGCCATGAAGAGGACTCTGCGGGGGATGCAAGCACGTCTGTCTCTTCGACGGCATTCGGATTTGATTCGCTGGGCGTAGGTAAGCTTTCTATCTTCATCCACGGGAAAGCCACCATATATTTTCGGAAAACACAATTCGTCCAGGAACTGAATATCGTGCCACGATACTGGAGTCTTTCCCTGTCCAGGAGCCTTGGTTAGCTACTTCATAATTTCGGTCTATTATCATGACTTCGTCATCAGCTTCGATCCTTAAATCGTCTTCATCACATTCCAGTTCACTTTCATCATTACTACATCTCATTTCATGATCGTGTCTGTTATTCAAATTTGTGCTATTTTTGTCAGAATCCTCAACGATGAAATCAACTTCAACGTTCTCGTTCTGGTCATATGCGTCAAAAAATGAAGTATCCAATGTAATTCCTAGCCTATGATACAATGGCGTGGTTAACAAAAATTTCAGTGCTTCACAAACAACGGCTGGTCTAATCGTCTCTGCCATATAATCGCTTTGATGATCGACGTGATGCTTAAGTTTAATTTGAATTGTGGACATATTATTAAATTGCCTGGGAAGTACTCTAGTCATCGTGTCTATTTCTACCGGAATATTGACCACACTTCCTCTCAAAGAAAGCTGAGGGTTAATGGCGTAGGGTAAGAGAGGCACTATAGTCATGAATGGTATATAGGGAGCACACATTCGTTCTTCGAGCGGAGAGAGAGCCTCAAGATAAGGGGGTATATCTGGAAAATGTAGTTTATTTGAAATTGCCATTTTAGGGACGCGGCCTTTCTTAACATGACTAAGGCAAGTTGTGCAGATCCAATTGGAAGGGAAGCTACATATATCGGTTACGAAACTATCAAAATCAGGGCCTTTATAACCTTCTTTCAATTTTTCTAGGTCAAGCACCTTCACGGATTTTTCAAAAAATACATTATCGCAACAACAGCAAATGTTATCAGGACCTTTCCTCTTACATATGAGGAAATTGTGAATAAGTTTCGAACCTTTGCTAACATTAGACTCCTCCCGAGTTTTTCTGATCAAACATTCACGATATTGATACAACTCTTCTAGTCGTAGTTGTTTTTTTCGTGCTACCTCTTTTTTCCTTTCAAGAAGCCGCAATGCATTATCTTGTCTCCTTGTTTTCTTAGCGGCTTTGTCATGCTCTCTTTCAACGCCTCTGAAACTTTCGTCTTCCCTCCGAGTTCTCTTAGCCAATTTATCGATTTCTCTTTCAACTCCTCTGAATCCTTCGTCTTCCCTGCGACTACTCTTGGCTGTCCTATCTAGTTCTCTTTCAACGTCTCTGAAACTTTCGTCTTCCCTCCGAGTTCTCTTAGCCAATTTATCGATTTCTCTTTCAACTCCTCTGAATCCTTCGTCTTCCCTACGACTACTCTTGGCTGTCCTATCTAGTTCTCTTTCAACGTCTCTGAAACTTTCGTCTTCCCTCCGTCTTCTCTTAGCTGTTTTTTCCTTGACCTTCTCAATTCCTCTAAATTTCTCATCCATTCGTGTAAGTCGTTTACGTTGCCTGTCTTTCCGTCTTCGTTCTAGAGCTTTTTTCAGTTCAGCTGCAGATGACGACGTTGGCGGTTCATTTTGAACTTCAGTTTCCGTGTCTTGCTGTTGTGATTGATTTTTTTTATTCTCCCTCCACAATTTAACTTTCACTGTATTCTTTTTTTTCCTTCCCATATTATTATCTTGTAAGGTCTAGTCAGGGGACTTTACTAACAAAACCAGAGAAACACTCAGTCCACGTAGATGATGCTACGTGACACAATGAAAGCTATTTGTGTCTGACAGTTATTTCCAGAGAGAAGAGTCAGACGTAAACCTATACCTTTAGTTCCGAAATTGGTTGCTAGGAAAAAATAAACAATAGGTTCTCTGTTTGAAAGATGATTTCAAGAGAAATCTTTAGAAATCACTTTTAAAACGCTACAACAAGTTTTACAAATATTTCTCCCAGTTTCCACCCACCTCCGTCCGGTAATTGCCCTCCGAGTAGCTCAAACTTCAAAAAAAGGTGCACCGGTGGATGCATTTTTCAATAGTAATCTTTGGACATCAGTTTTAAATCACTACAACAAACACGAGATTTTTTACAACACATATCTCCAGTGTCCACCCCCCTCCGCCCTGTACTTCCCATCCCAGCCACTCAAACTTCAAAAAAAGGTACACCGTTTGAAAGGTAATTTTAAGAGGAATCCTTTGAGTCCACATTAAAAGCGGCGTGACGCACCGCTGATTTGTTTGAGAATTCAACCCCTATTTTCACCCCCCCCCCCCTTGTACGATTTTGACGAAATTGATAGGGGACCCTCTGCTAGCCAACACATAAATTCCCTGAAAATTTCATCAAATTCGGATAAAAATTATGGAAGATATGCTTGTTACAATAAGGATTTGCGGACATGCAGACAGACAGACAGACAGACAGACAGAAACGAAACCGAAATTGTTCAGGAAGGTATAAAACGTGAAACGCAAGTGGAAATTTCGATTTTAAAGAAGAAAAAAAAAACATTTCCTAAAAGTGAAAACAATGCTTCCGTAGCTCGGAAGCAAAATGAAGTTGTATGGATCCAATGGTTCTATTGCATATTAGGCTCCTTTCGTGGCTGGTCGGTAGAGGGGTTAGAGTTGGGGGGGAGGGATAACGACCCCCTTAAAAGGAATCTGATATTGTTTAGTCACGAGCGCAGAAAATAAAATTACCGGTGATTGAGCCTGGGTACGAGTAAACGACGAATAAAACGAATCGGATTGGCTGAACTTTGAACCCTTAGAGTCTCTCACCCGTTTGAAAGAGCTTCTCTATAACCCCAACCCCACCAACACTACACTGCCACCATCCGATGAGAGTCGATTTATCTTAATGAGAATTCGATGGCCTGTATAGTCAGCCTCCCTCATATACAAAGAACTATTTTTACGGTATATACGGTGCTCCAGTTTTGTTAGTGTGTATAGTGATGCAGGGGAGGGTGCAGGGTGGATAAACAATGGCCCAGAAGTGACTCGACAAAATAAAACGGCCCCGGACATTTGTATTTAATTTATTATACGATTAACCGTGCAATTATACATTAAAGCATCGCTTTATTTCATGCCATCGACACCGTGGCAGGGCAAAAAAACAAAGAAACATGAAACAAATGAAGCGTAATAATTCAAAACAGTCGCAGATAGCCCCTAATATTTTAGCTGTTGTTCATGTTCGTATCATTTCCGCAACGGGGGGTGGGGGGAGGAGGTGTGGTGTGTGGGGAGGGAGAGGCGAAAAATTACAGTAATTTCTCAAACTACGCTATCCCGAACACTCGCTGTCGAGAACACTCGATAAACACTCGAACGCGTGGGATATGGGCCCATAACGACCGATTCCTTTTCTTTTCTCAAATTAAGAACCAATATACGGTTGATCCCTCTGTCTTTTGCCGGTGAACACCTGGGGTATCGCGTTAAATTTGAGAAAGAAACACGGCCGTTAAAGAAGGCTTTCGAGGGTTGGTGTGTACGTAATAAATTACGGTAACCGATATAGCCCTTTTGTTTATAAACGGCTGTTGTTCCTTGCAAAGATTTTCCAGTTAAGATCTTCGAAAATAGGGAGCGATTGCTGCCCTGGAATGAATAAAAACTACGAGTTCATAGGGAAGGAGTGGAAGTGTACACTCGTCGATTGGGACTGTTTATCTCTCGTATTCGCTATAAATGCCATTTCACATTCGAAGCTCGGAAATGTCTGAAATTCTATCCTTTGAACTTATGCGACGGGCAAGCTTTCAGAGACCACTGAATAATGCATCGACTCGAGCAATAATTTAAAACGCTCTTTCGGGTTGATACACATAGTCTGAAAAATGAAAGTTCTGTCAAAGCGTAGCCTCAACTTTCACTTGATACTTCCCCCCCCCCCTTACAGTAATAAATCGACGGAGTATTTCGGGTTTCTACGATCCGACCCTTTTTATCTAAAAAACGTAGTTGACATTAAATGAATAAAATTATCTCACGACACGAAAATATTACTCATGTTTGAAGGGTATTTTTAATGGACTCAAGAAGAGCAATTAAGGCAGCAACCTGAGAGCTTATTTAGTTTGCAGTATTTACTTAATTCGACCTGGAGAAAACTCATGGAACGGGAAATATTCATTTAAATTGCATTGAAAAACCTGCGTCTCGTCATTTTCCAATATTCGCCTTGCTCTCAAACAGCAGAAAAGGTTTTAGTTTTTATCTCGAAAGTCAGGAGTTGTTTTAGGACGGTGCCAGGGGCGGATACACAGATTTGACCGGCCCGGGGCACTGGGAAAATAACGGCCCTCGGTTATACACGGTGTAACGGAAAAGTCTGGCATAAATGAAAAGGAAAAGGGTAATACTTGGTCACATTTGGAGCCAAAATGACCCTATGTACCATAGTCCGTTACTTATAGTTTTGGAGATAATCGGGGTTTTCCTGATTTTTAATGCATCCACGGTTTTCCTTAGTAAAAATCGTCTGTATCTGATGAAAAAATGGTCTCATTGAAATTTAAAAGAAGCCATTGAAAAGAGCACTAAATTCTCTGTAGGATTGGATATTTTCATCTCTAAATCGATCGATATTTAAGTGCTTAAATTGCTACTGAACAGCCAACTTCTTAGATTTCCAGAAAACTCCTAGTATTTCAGCCAGCTGTCAATTCCTTTATGGCCGTCGTAGGAAGTGTTAAAAATTATTAAAAACTTCTACTGTTACCCTGTAATTAGCGCTTTTTGCTAATTGGCTGCAAAGTTGCCTCCGAAAGCCTCTGCTTGCCATTTTCTGTGAATTATCGAATTTTCTCAATTTAACCCCCAATTAGCCATTTATCCTGTTTATAACCACACATTAGCATTTTTCCTCATTTTAACCGCTAAAATTATAGATTTTTATACATTTCAGCCAAGAATTAGAGTTTTTCCCCAATTTTCGTCGCGAACTATGTTGATTTGGAACAGCTATTTGTATCGGGCGTAAGAAAAAAAAAACAAAAACCGATCACGAAACTTTTAATGAGGGGGGTGTGACACTCAGGGCGGGACGGGAAGAATCATTTGGGGAGGGGGGGAGTTCCCCGTTAGACTCGTACCAACGTAACATATTATTCAAAATAAGTAAACAGAGAAAGTGATCATATGGTGGCAGCATTGGTAATAAAAACACATTTTTTTTTTTTTTTTGCTGCTGTTTTAAATAGACGTCGACCATTTATTTTCAAAAAGTACTTGGAGACTTTTTACGAGATTTTTTTTGTTTCTCGACTATTTCCTCGTTTTACTTCCATGTTCCCTACGGGAATGGAAGTGTGGTGTTCGTGAAAAAAATCGAGTCCGAGCTGACATCACATTCATAATGTACAACCTCAAAAAAGTTGAAAAAATTGGTTTTTGGCATGCCGTCGGTCTGACGGTCTGTCGCTTTTTTTTCGATAAATTGCATGAAAATGAAAACCTGGCTATTTCTTAATATGAGAAGCACAAATCTGACCTTTGTTTTGAGAAAAAATCATTTATCGGACATGTTCTCATTGTACCGAAATGTCGTTTTTGGATATAACTTCAGAACAAGTCATTCCAGAATTTTTTTGATATTTTTTTCGGATTCCTCGTGAAATTTCCTTGCGAATTGACCACAATATTGCCGAAAAAATGCAACTTTTTTTTTTGCCAAAAACGTCGTTTTTAGTGCAAAAGGACCAGTAGCAAAAAATGACGGTCGAAATTGCAAAAAAGGGCTTCGAGAGCCCCTTTGTATTTTTCTTGCCATTTTGTCAATTTTGTGGCTAGTAAAATCGAGTATTCAAGGTTACTATGCACAGAGGCCAAAGTGCTGGGAATTTAAAATGTAAAAATAAAGAAAACCCCGAAATTATAAAGGGGCTTGTGGATGGGGGAGTTCAATGCCAAGAAGGAAGGGGTGTCCTAGCATAACCTGACTCAATGATAACAGCCCCCCGCGAGAAGAAACCTATCCACTTGGCGTCACATACCCCCCCACAATTATTGAGAGTGCCCCTTCTGTACGTTAGTACAGTAATTTTATTCTATGCTTTGAGGGTGCGTTTATCAATGCACTTATTCTACAGACAAAGCCGGGATAAGCCTGGTTGCTATGGGCCTTTTTGTAAACAGTAATGTGAAGTTATTCGACGGAAAGCAATTCCATGAGATATCCAGTGATTGATAAACCCGAGTGAATAAACGTGGTTTTTAAAAAAACGACTGAGCGAGAGAGAGTGAGTGAGAGAACTGGGAGGTTTTCGGTGAGAAGGTATGAATGAATCTGAGGGGCACTCTGGGGAGAACAGAATGGGTGGTAAAGGATAACATTTTAACACTCCCACTCTTTACAAACACATTTTTGTACATAAAATCTGAAATTGAAATAAGAATGAATGCGATAAAAAAATCATTTCGACATCGTCTTGATGATAAGTGGTCTGATGTCCCGGCCGAAAGTGGTTTCGTAAAGAAATCCGCCTTTTGATCTTTTGACGGTATGTACTGTAGTTGGATGGAGTCATCTTCCACCATTTCTCGCACGAAATGGTATTTAACGTCGATATGCTTAGTTCGACGATGGTGAAGCTGACTCTTGGCGAGCATTATTGCGCTTTGGTTATCCACATAGACATTTGTGGCCGACTTTTGTTCAACGTTTAACGAAGCCATGCAGTCTCTTGTGCGGCTTCAGAGGCAGCAATGTACTCGGCTTCCGTTGTCGATCGTGCCACACACTTTTGGTGACGAGAGCACCCATGTCCACCAGACATTGAGTCCACCAGAGAGCATTGAGATGTAGCCAGTTGTTGAACGACGAGTGTCAGTGTCACCAGCGAAATCAGAATCGGTGTACTTAGAGGTTAGAGTACTTTATACCTCTTTCTGTTGATCCTTTTAGATACTTGAATATTCTTTTCACGGCTAGCCAGTGGTTTCGTGATGGCGAGTCTAGGTAACGACTGACCTCACTCACCGCGTACATGATGTCAGGTTGCGAGACGATGGCAGCAAACATCAATGATCCCACGGCTTCACAATATGGAACATTTTCCATATTTGCAGAGAATTCCTTGGAAAGAACAGAATTCGGGTCGGCTGGATTGGCAGTCCGACATGGAGAATTTTCGAAGGATTCGATTAACGTATCCTTTTTGACATATTTCCTAATGACCTTCGGTGTTCCGTTCGATTCCCATTCCAACAAAATAGTGGCCTTCACCTAGCCAGTAGTGCATCGATGAAGGGGTGAAGTGGTGGGCAGCCATAAAATTGATAGCGTTTTCCATTTGCATAAAATTCCGCTGTATCAAATATATATAAAAGAGGAAAAAATAGATAAAAATCGCTAGAATTGAGGGAACTCCATAAAATCACTAATCCACATGACTAAGAAGGGCAGTGCTAAAAAGGAGAAAACGGATCAATTTAAGAAAATTCCCTAATTTACAGCTAAGATTGAGGACTGCGGTGATTCGCGGCTAAAATTAAGAAATTAGCGGCGCGCTGATAAAATTGGCCGCACAAATTGAGAAAAAGCGCCGATTGTGAAGCTAAAATGGAGAAAATGATAATTCAGTGATTTTCTAATTCGGGGCTGAAATTCAATAAGAGCGGTGATTCGCGGGTGAAATTGATTTTTTTGCCGGGAATAATTCACGGCTAAAATTTAGAAATAATGCCCAGCTAAGTTGAAAACCGCTAGCTCGGCGGATCAATTGCAGAAAATCCGCTATTTCGTGGCTATAATTTAGCAAACGCGGTAACGCGCGGCTAAAATGAAGATAACGCCAATCCACATGAAGTCATGACATAAGAACTGAAAAAAAAAAAAAAAATCCAAGAATTGAAGAAAGAAAAAAAGTTTCCTCACAACCAGGGGACTCGAGCCCCCTCCTTTGGGGCAGTGGTGACGGAAAGGGGGGGCGTTTTCGCGTTTGATCAGTTTGGCCATTATTGAGTCTTAATAGACAGCTTTTTGCTATTTTTAGGACACGTATCGTCAGTTCAGACATTTTAAACGTGTGAAAATATCTCAGTTTAGCCGTTTTTGACGCACAAATGGTCGATTTTCAAAACATGAATAATCTGTTTAGGAATTTTCAAAGCGCGAATCGTCAGTTTAATCCTTAATAGGCCACGTTATTAAACATATAGAGTCAGTTTTAGCAATTTTTAGGGCGTGAATACGTCAAACTGCCAGTATATGGCAATTTCTAGGGTAAACTCCAAACATAAATACGTTCGATGATCTAGCAAAATTGATACAACGTGATATCGCCCGAATCAGGGAACCTCCGCATCTTGCCAAAGCCTATGTACCTAAAGATCTGGCAAATTCCACCCACGTCTTCTTACGAAACGACACTGGGAAGAGAACAATTCAACCACCATATTCTGGGCCTCATAAAATATTGGAACGCGACTCAAAAACAATGAAAATTCAACTACCCAACCGAGCTATCCGGGTATCACTCGACAGAGTAAAACCGGCCTACGTATTGAAACGACCAGTTGATACATTCCCTTTGACTTCTTCCACGGAACTTTCAACATCTATGGAACATCACTCGAACCCTCACTCATCTGATCACTCAGCTGATCTTCAACTTGATACCGAAAATGAGGCACCTTCGGTAGTTAACAACGAGCTTCAACGGCCTCACTATGTTAAGGCACTATAAAACCCGAGTACTGCAACACGAAAATCGGCGCCATACTTGGTCCCTCATGTGATTATAATTGTCACCTGATATCATTGACAAGTAGGATATTTTTATTTATTTCGACCGCATTCCGCGTTTGTTTGCTGCTACGATGACAATTTTTTCATTCATGATATTGTGTTTACCCTAACAACTGAGGGACCAAATATGGCGCTGAAATCCGTGTTGCAGTACCTGTGTTTTAAAGGTTCTCTAACTATGTTAGACTACCTGCAACTACGTGCAACTAAACTATGTTAGAGAACCTTTAAAACACAGGTACTGCAACACGGATTTCAGCGCCATATTTGGTCCCTCAGTTGTTAGGGTAAACACAATATCATGAATGAAAAAATTGTCATCGTAGCAGCAAACAAACGCGGAATGCGGTCGAAATAAATAAAAATATCCTACTTGTCAATGATATCAGGTGACAATTATAATCATATGAGGGACCAAGTATGGCGCCGATTTTCGTGTTGCAGTACTCGGGTTTTATAGTGCCTTAACTATGTAACACGGTCAGGGAGGATATCACGCCCTCCGGTTCGTTTCGATCCATGCATCATGTGATTATTCCCATTAGCTTTTTAGAAAAGAAGCATTCCACTAATGAAGTTCGAAGATATCCTCGAGGAGCTCCGCGAGTTAAGTGCGCAATGTGAACAACCGGTGCAACATTTCATGAGTCCACAAATACAACGGACCACACCGAAAACGATAGATCTCGGCGAGGGAACCGTACAGTACGTACCCACACCACTCGAACAACTAAAGTTGCCCCGCAGGAATCAGACAACACAGACTCCACAACGTTGGAGGCAGAAAACCAACTCCTTAAGAGGTCAGTTAGCAACCATCAACGCAAATACTAAGGCCGTCCAGGGGCCGTATTCCGAAGCCGTGTGAAAATGCCGCAAAAAACGGTTGCTATGGCGGGATAATGTTATTTCTTATTCGGCGTCCTTGGATCCCACTTGCGGGATTTTTTCCCGACCGTTCAGAATAAGCCCCCAGACCTTCTAACACGTGCGGAGCATGATGGAGCAAACTGGGGGGACGTGTGTGAAGGCTTCACTTCGTTTAACTAAAAAAGTCTTCGACGGCGTCTCTACTAAGCAGGCTTCACCTAAACATTATTTTATAGTTTGTCTCCATCATAACTAAATAAAGAAGGGATGAACTGACGGAGGGGAAAAAACAGTATATAAAGAGATGTTTTTTCCCTTTTCAAGCATTCTCGAGTCAGTCTTCAAACCTGTCTTTTGGAGTAAAAATCGTCTTGTGTTATTAATCTTTAAGGTAGACTACCGCTTCCGCCAGAGTGGAGACCCGAGGGCCAGTACCGAGAACGTACCACCCCTCGACTCCGTTTCACCGGGGTGTAGAAAACTTAAAGAAAAAACTGCTCATTCCTGTGAGAGTGAAGACCCGAGGGCCAGCACCGAACACGTGTCACCCCTCGACTTCACTCAACTGGAAAGTGCACGGTCAACCTCTGATTGCGTAGAGACCCGAGGGCCAGTACCGAGCACGTACCACCCCTCGACTCTACCAATCAGAAGATAGCGTTTCGGTGACAGATCACACGCAAAAGATTGTTGTTGGGAAGGCATCCTACAACACTTAAAACCGGGACACCCTCAAACCCATGACTCAAAATATAAGGCTCATGGGTTGAAGGGTGTCGCGGTTTTAAGAACTTGATAGGTTTTTTCATTTGTCTCATTTACCCATGCTAATAGGCGGCCAGTTCCGGGATTCTGTAGGCTTACCTTAAGGACCATTACCGAGAAAAATTAATATGTAGTAAACCAGTTTTTTCAGAAGGACTGGGATCCGTCAAAGAGTTGGTGGGGGGGGGGGGGGCATCGGCCCTGCGGCAGCACTGCGGCCCTTCGGGCTCAGCCCAGTCACCCACCTCCTGCCGGAGCAATATCCACGATTAAGATCGTTGGGCCCGACCCCCAACATCTGTCTCGTTATTTAATTGAAGTTGGTCGTTGAAATCGGCTCAACAACATCCTCCGGTCGGGTAGAGCGCCAGCAGGGGCGGGGATCTTATGCAGCAGTGGCATCACCTCTGCTCCTGGCGAGGGGCGGTCCATCTGCTCTGTGCTTGGCTCAATTGCCGGGCTGATGAGTAGCGCTCGGATAGCTGATGAGGGTCTGAGGTCGAAACAACGGTGACAGGCCCACACCCTTGGTGCAATTATGTTCACGAGTGGGCCCAACCCCTCAACATCTTTCTCGTTCGTTATTCACAGTTCGTTTGGCATGAAAGTACACACGCAAAACATGCGAAAACTGTTAGTAAGCCTCTCCCCCTTATTCAACTAACAATCCCAATATGAAACGTTTAAAATTGTTTTGAACTCTCCTTTCACCCTTATTAATTGTCCTATTGTTTCGGTTAAGGGAAAATAGTATAGGCGCTAGGTAATCTCTCGATTGTATTGTCATTTCAACCTCTGTGAATATATTTTCATTATGCTTCCATTAGATTCGTTCGCCAGTTCGTTCGTTATACAAAAAAAAATGAGTTAATCCTGGGAATTAAAATAGACTTGGAAAGCTGTCAGGCTGTCAGGGGTAAAACTACCATTCGTCATCTCGCGTATTACCAGTCCGACCCCCCACCCCCCGACCAATGATTCATTCATCCGACTAATTAAATATCCACAAAAAGTTCCACCTTTTTTATTCATTTCACCCAACAAAGGGAATGTGAAAGAAAATTTCGTTCAACCCTTCATTTTAGCCTTTTCTCTTTTAAAAGAGCGATAGGGGGTTGGGGGTGTAATCCTCGCGGAATCTAATTCACGAAGACACCGCCCCCCTCCCCACACAGGTCGGTCGAAGAAACTGGGATACACCCCCCCCCCCACCTACCTTGACCAGGTCATATTTAGCCTCCCGCGAGGAGTGGTTTCCCTGAGTGGTAAAGGACAGGATCACTGGTGAGGGGTCCCAAAGGGGCTGTATAAAGACAGATTATAGAAAGAGAGCGTGAAGGACTGTCGATGAAGGGTAAGCATGATTTTGGGTGAAAGGGGGTGAGGGCGGGGTAGGGGCCTCAGAGGAAATATAAAGGGGATGATGATGATGAAGAAGACGAAGAAGAAGAGCATTGCCTTACGATGAAAATGGCTTTATCTACCCAATATCCCTAGCCCCCCCCCCGCCCATCATCACCACCAAGTACTACAGACTACTGTTCTCCCTTAACTTTCAATAGGTTAAATCCTCTTTTCACACTCCTTGTTCCTCATTCTTTTTTTTCCTCTCAATTCTCGATTTAATTTTCAATTTCCAGCCACTCCTCCGGCAAATACACAACAAAAAATGCGTATCAGAAATCTCATCAAAATTTCACCTTTATTACAGTCCATTCGTAACAAAACGATGGACAAATTTGAAACTTGAAACGTTATATTCCATGGAAAAACGATTCAGATCCCTGACGCACAGTGATCAAGAGATGAATAGGAATAGGGACGTTGGCTCGGGGGGGGGGGGGGGATAGGATGGTCCGTTGAAAATCCAATTCTAGGGCCGCTGGATAGATGGTTGATCGGGGACCGCTGGGGAGGGATTTTTATCCGTTCCACAGAGATAGGAAAAGAGAAATAGTATCAGTTCGAAAGTAGAGAAAAACTTGGATCATGATTGGGTGGTGGTGGTCGTGGGGGAGGGAAGGAAAACTTGTAATCCCCTCAGGTTCGGTCGTGGTTTCATCAATCTCGTACCGCGGGGGTGAAGGCAAAATAGCCTCAAGAAAAAAAACACAAAAAAACACTGTCACCCAAAGACCGCACGCACATCTCTCCCAATCAATTTGAAGTACGAAACCGTTCTTCAAATTGTTGTAATCGTTAATGTAAAAAACTTTTATTCCGTTCAAATAACGCCCCTTTTACCCGCGATTAAAAGACCCAAGAAGCTGAGATACTTCTTTTAATTAAATTAAGATTCAGCCCGGAATAATAAATAGAAAAACTTGAGAAAGTCTCAAGTGGGGAAAACTCTTCACAGCAATTACCTTCCCATCCATCCCCCCCCCATCCCAACTTAAACTCCTGGCAGCTTTCAAGTAATGGGTGTGAATTGAATTTCCAATAAAATCCGGAGGATCAAATAACTTGAAAGATGAGATAGAGTGAGTGTGAGTTTCGGGGAACATCCACTTTTGTTGAATTATCAGCTTACTTCCAAAAGAAAAGTAAGTTAAAGCGAGTTTAAAAAGGAAAGGAGGATTACACGAGAAGCAGCTAATTCACTCGTTTGAAATCGAGTCGAAAGATTACTTGCCGAAAAATAAAAGATTTTTTTTTTTCATTTCTCATAGGCGATTAGGTCATTTCCGAGTCATCCTGATCCGCTTGCTTAAACTCGACAAGAAGAAATGGAACGGGAGATTTTTTTTTGTTTGAAAGCACGGGCGGATGGTTCTGAATCAGAAGCCTAGTTCCTCGTTTTATGGCCGAAGACGTGGCGTGACGGGAAATGAAAACACCCCTTATCACTTCTTCTCGCCATTATGAATCCTCTCCATTCTTTTTCGAGCAAAGCACGAGACGCCGTCAGTTTGGACGTGGAACCAAGGCTCAGAGGGTTGGCGTGCGAGCTTCCGCCGGTTCGGGGGGCTTCAAAATACAGATAATTTAGCCTTAAAAAACTGAACAGAGTCAATTTCGCGAAGAATCCCTAAAAGAGGCGATTGTATTCTGCCCGAAAGACGAGGCGGATAGGTTTCTTCGGTTCTAGCTGCGTTCCGCTGGTAAAACCGCGCCAGACCAGGCGTAGCGGACACTATGGATTTTGCGTGAACCTCACATAATTTCCCACTCTAAATGAAATTTTTAGTAGTTGGAGCGATCAAAACAGTGGGACTTGTTGGAAAGACAACTGCTCTCGTCGGTTGTCTACATGATACTAACTGTTTATATTATGTTTTTGTGGCTACTGTCATGTGCTTTATGTTCAGTTTAGATTATTCTTGTCGCGATTAAAAGATTGTCGCCATTTATTGGTTTCTAGTAAAAGTGGAAATCTAACAGGTTATGGGCCCAGGACGCAAGAATTCTGAACAATTGCACTCGCGAATAAGCAAAGCTAACATAAAATGAACGAAAATGAGACCAACGAAACGAAACATGAAGACGAATTTAGTTTTTACTCACAGGTTCGTTCTAAAAATAATGAGTGGGTGGTAGATTCTGGCGCCACTAGTCACATGTGCAACGACAAAAATTTCTTCCAGCTACTTGACACCAATTTTTCGAGTAAAGTTTTCACGGCCGACGGTAAGCACATAAATGAGCGCGCCCCGATGCCAAAATGTAAAAGAACCCACCATTTTGCGGCTAATATAGAGAAAATCAGTAATTATTCTGGCTAGAATGAAAAGAAAAGTTAATTTTCAGCCTAAATTGAAACAAAAAGTGCTAATTCACTGTCAAAAATGGAAGAAATGCCGATTTGCAGTGCGAAATGAACAAAATTCGCCAATACACGGGCTAGAAATAGCTACTGCACTGCAAAAATTACGGAAAAGCGCTAATTTACGGCTAAAATTGAGACAAATTTAAATTTGCGTCAAAAATTGGAAATGCGTTAATTCGCGGCTTCCTCGGGAGACTTTGAGGCTAAAATTGAGAAAAAGAGCTAATTTATGGCTATGAGTGAAAAACTCGCAAATTCGCGGCTAAAACTGAGACGAAATCGCTATTCCGCAGTGTATGGTTACGGTGAACAAAAAATGCTAATTTGTGGTAAACATTTCGAGAATTTTACGGCTAATATTGAGTAATTTTCAGCTCATACTGAGTAAACCGCTAGAAAAAATCGCTAATTTGCAGCTAAAATTGTGGAAAACGCCAACTCGAGGAAAGTTAAAGAAACATCGCTGATTCACAGGATACAAAATCTACTTTGCTGCTAAAGTTTGGGAAAAGCGCATATTTATGTGGGGGGGGGGGTTACCTCGCTAATCAGTTGCTAATTTGCGGCGAAAAGCGCTAATTTGCTGATAAAGTTGACAAAAAACACTCTTTCGCGGCTAAAATGGAGAAATTCGCAGTTTAAACTTGGCATAAGCGCTGTTTAGCGGATAGGCTTTGGCAATAGCCATGGCTAAAATTAGGAAAAGGCCTTAGAGGTTACCAATAGAGGTTTATTTATGTATAGCTAGAGACTTTTAGGGGCCTCTTGAAGATTTCCGCTCCGGGCCCGATAGTGACCTCACCTCCTTTTCAGCTAACGATTCACCAGTGCTCGCCGGTTCGGTACTAAATACTTGGTGACAACTTGTCTACTTTTTCTTGCGCATCGCGGCGCAGCGCCATTTAGCGCTGCTACATTTTGTCAACTTGTCTATTGAAGGACCTGATATTTTTGAATTATTTATTTTTCGTGTTTTTCGCACTATCTGCCATACGTTCAACGCTGTTGAAATAGAATTTTTGAAAAGTATTTTAAATTGTATTTGTATTTTATTCAAAATACAATTCAAAAAGTATTTGTATTTCAGTATTTAAAATACATTTTTGAAAGTATTTTGGGCTTTGTATTTAAAATACATTTTCAAAGTGAACTCGTGACTCGAAGACTGAATCTCTCCTTCATGCCCTCCAAGATTCCTATGATAAATGGTACAAATACTGTGATTCAAAGATATCTTCAACAATCTCAGTCTGAGGATCCGGTCGAGGATCCGCTGAGTAATGCGAGGAGCGAGGCTCCTTGGTTTCAATAGATTGTGAGTTCAACAATACCTACAGTTTCTTCAAACATTGTTTTAAACTCTCGATTTGAGTTTCTTTTGACGATTTATGAAAAATAATGCTTCCCCGGCTCTTTTCCCTGTTTGTCACATTCAATTCAAGGCTTTGGAATGTACGCTCGTTGTAGCGCGTTATTTTAGCGCCTCTCGAAAACGCTTCCAGTGGACGACCGGCCTAAGGGAAATGGCTACAAATAAAGAACGCTTGCTGCGACGATAGATGACACTCTATACTCCTCCATGATCAGGATTTGTGCTCGATATTATCCCAACTCCGATGTAAAAGTGCTTAAGAATCCCCTTCCCCCCCGGACGGAAATCTCTAAATCCGTCCCTGTTACCGTATATACCTATTCATTATTCCGACAGAAATTGTTTATTTTCAAGCCCGAAAAGTTACTCCCATTTCAACATGAATATTAACGTGAATAAGTTTTACAGGAGTAAAGGGTCCAATTCGGCAGAAGTGGTAAAATGGGTCTCACAGCGCGTGCGCCGCCTAGTGTTGGTGGTGCTGGGTGGAGGGTATTGGGGTTTCAAAACTCAAGCTCAGCTGCCACTTGCCAGCCAAAAAACGTTTTCACGCTAAACTCCGTTTTATTATTATTATTATTATTATTATTATTTTTTTTTTTTATTATTATTTTTTTTTTATTTATTTATTTTTTTTAACAGGCATCGACATCAACGGTCATTAGCCTTCAGCGAGGTAAGAAGTTTACTTGTAGTTGGTTTTATTTTAAGGTACTAATCTTACTAATTTTCAGTTTCAGGTGCTTCCTGTTATTTTCTATTTCCGTCTTCAGGCTTATCAGGTACGTACCAATTTCTCTTTTACCTAATCATACTATCGCCAGCTACTACATTTACTTTTCTTCCCAGATGCTGCTGATCTCTATGGCACACCAAGTTAGCCATATCACACTATTGTAGCACAGAATGTTTCTTCGGGTTTTCAATGTTTCAGATAAGTATTATGTTCTACGTGCCTATTTTGTTAATCTGTTACTTTGTGTATTTTCGTTCTTGTCCTCAGGCTTCAGTTTCACTGATCGTTTGTATCACAGTACTATATCACAGACAGTCGGATTTTTATCACAGTCGGATTCGTGTTTTGTCAAGACATTGTAAGTATTCTTTAAACCTCGTTGTATAAATTAATTGCTTTTAAATATCTCATTACGAGTTCTATATTACTAGGTTTTAATAGCTCTCTGATATCTGTTGGAAGCCGATACTGTTCCCTCGCTGTTGAAAATAGCCGGCAATGAAACAGAACGTGCTCAATTGTTAGGCTGACATTGCATATATCGCACAATGGTCGCCGTGATCCTAGCAAATGATGTGCATGTGTCAATCTCGTGTGGCCAATGCACACTCTCGTATATATCACCTTTTCTTTTCTTGTACCTTTAGCATCGATAATTTCAACATTCCTCACATCAGGGCAGATATTTCTTAATTGGGTTGTGTTCCGTTCCCACTTCTCTTGCCAGGTGCTCCATAATTTATCCTTCAGCCGATGTTTCTCGTCTAGAAGAGCTACCGGGACAGGATCTATGCATGCAGAGGTGGCTGCTTCTTTCGCCAGCAGGTCCACTCGCTCATTTCCTGTTATTCCAATGTGGCTTGGAACCCACATGAAGGTGACAAGAACCACTTTCTGGTGAAGGTCTAGCAACCTCATATGTATTGATCGAGGTAATTGCTCAGCATTAAACTTGTCCTTCAGAAGTTGTATACTGCTCATGGAGTCTGTTATGAGTAGGACGTTCTTTTTTTCTTCTTCTATTATCGTTAATAGCAACATATCTAGTGCATGTAGAATGGCATAGAGCTCGGCAGTAAGGATTGACGAGTGTCCTGGCAAACTCTTTTTGGAAAACAGACTTCGTTTTGGGATGTAAAAGGCACATCCCACACCACCTTCCATTTTGGATCCATCTGTATATACGTGTAAATACTCAGAATATCTCTCAACTTGCGAATAGAATAATGCTCGTAGTTTAGAGGGAGGTAAAATATTTTTCGGGTATATTGAGAGTTGTAAATCTGCGCTGAGGTCTGGTATTTGCCATGGGTGGGCATGAAGAGCCATTTCACATAAAACGGGTTGATGTCCGAACGTGTATCGCAGTTCTCTAGTTCGAATAAAACAGGGTCGAGTTCGGCTTGGTAATGATCTGTAGATGTCTGCATGACTCTCTTGGGAAATTTTTGTGTTCAAGAAATGATCTCTTTTAGTTTCAAGTTTGATAGCATAATTCAGCTGTGTGTGGTATCGCCGATACTGAAGGGGTAATAAGTTTGAAACCACGAATAGGGCCTCACACGGGCTAGTTCGAAATGCTCCAGTGGCAAGCCGGATACCGGCCTGATAGATGCGGTCTAAAGGCTTAAGCCACGATGTTCGGGCTGAGCCGTATACTAAGGACCCGTAATCAATCTTTGTCCTTATCAGTACATCAAGGACGCGGAGCAAAAGCTTTGCGTCACCTCCCCATCTGTGGTTCGAAAGCAAGCGAATCAAGTTGATGTCCCTCGTACAGTGACCTGTCAAATACGAGATATGGGCTTTCCATCTCAGGGAGGTGTCAAAGATCACCCCGAGAAACTTGTGTGTTTCCTTGTACGGTATTATTGATTCTCCTAGTGCTAGTCCCGGTGGGTCATGTGGCGTCCTTAACCTGCAAAAGTGGAGTGCCGCTGATTTCTCGTAGGAGAATGTAAGTCCTCTTTTGGCAGCTTCGGTCATCAGTCTATTTATACTTTCTTGCAAAATCGTGCTTGCCGAGGAGCAATTCTTGGAATGTTCCAGAAATATGGCTAAATCATCCGCGTAAAAGGATTTATGCACGATTGCAGGTACATCTTTCGTCAGCCCATTTATAGCTACAAGAAACATTGTTGCACTAAGTACAGACCCTTGAGGTATGCCAATTTCTGATTTCCTCGAAGACGAATAGGTTGCCCCGATACGAACTTGAAAACTGCGGTTTTCTAAGAAGCTTTCCACAAGTTTTAGAAGGTTTCCTTCAACTCCCCATTCACTCAATTGTCGAAGTACGCAAGGCCGCCAAACCTTGTCAAAGGCGCTCTGTAAATCAAAGAACACCGCGGTTACATGGTTTCTATTAATAAATGCGTCTTGTACAGTTTTCTCGAGGTAAACAAGCAAGTCTACTGTCGAATGGCCCGGTCTAAAGCCTGCTTGGAAGGGGTTTAGCCATCCTTGGCGTTCAATCAGCGAAACCAGCCTGTAATTAATTAATCCCTCAAAAACTTTTCCCATGCAGCTAGTTAGCGATATTGGACGGTAACTTGCAGGATTCTGGGTATCTTTACCGGGTTTTTTAACCGGTACTACGATCGACGTTTTCCACGCCTGCGGGTACACTTGGTTTAAACAAAGTTCGTTGTAAAGTTTGAGTAGGTGAATTTTTCCATATTTGGGTAAATGACTAATAAATTCATTCGGTACTTCATCTAAGCCGGGGGATTTTTTCGTCGATAGTGACGAAGGTAAACAGGCAGTTATACGCTTCCGAGTTCAAAGTTGTTGGGAATGTCATCACTGTTGAGGTGTTACTCGATTCAACGGCTCTTTTAACTTCAGGCAAGTAACTATTGCTCGAAGCGATTTGGGAGTAGTGGTCTGCAAAGCATTCAACGACGTCAGACATTACAGTTCGAGATTGACCGTCAAGGTCAATAATCAAAGAAGGGCATGTTGAGCTTGATGTCCCTCTGAGCTCCTGTATTTTCCGCCACACTTCACTGGATTGGGTGCCTTCAGTGAGCACGGAAACGTATTGCTGCCATGACGCCGTTTTGGCTTCACGCTTCATACGACGTTCCATAGCTCGGTGCTTCTTAAATTCTATGAGGTTTTCAGGTGTCGGATTTTTCTTTAGTATATTTAACTTCCGTTTTTTAATTCGATTTGCGGCCTTGATTTCGGGTGTCCACCAGGGCACTCCTTTCTTTCTCAGATCTTTCGCACCTCGTGGTATCGACTGCCTGGCGGCGTTAATTATGGACCTTGTGGTGCTTATTACGTCGTGTTCAATGTCTCCAGTCAACTCCTCAAAGTTCAGTGCTGACTCAAATTTCCCCCAATCGGCTAATTTCAATTTCCACCGCTCTGGGTGCTCCGTTAAGAAGCGGGATGTGTTGTGTCTCAGTACTATCGGAAAGTGATCCGACTGATGTAGATCATCAACAGTGAACCACTCAAATGATGTCGCGATTGAAAGACTAGACACACTCAGGTCAATTGCATCGAAGCTTCCTGAACTCGATGTGAAATGTGTAGGTTCCCCAGTGTTCAGAACTATGAGATTACACTCTGTTATTACAGATTCCAATAGGCAACCTGCGTTAGTCGTTTGCCGAGAACCCCAGGCTAAATTGTGGGTGTTTGTATCACTTAGTACCAGTATGGGAGCTGGTAAGGCTCGAAACAATGCCTTCAGTTCATTCTGTCGCCATGATGGGTCTGGAAGGTACAAAGAACACACCGTGATAGGGACAGACACATTTATTCGAACGGCAACAGCTTGCAACGGTGTGTCTAAAATCAAGTTTTCAGCTTTAACGCCCTCTGAGACGTAAATAGCCACTCCACCATGTCGTATCTTTATAACCTACTCCTTGGCGTGTAATACCATCAAAACGAGCCATTATGGGGCTTCGATTTTTAAGTTTTTTCGATTTCCCACCCAAGTACATACTATCTACGTCGGAAGCATCGTATGGCTCTAGGGATATTTCTTTCCTCTTTCTGTCTCCTTCTGAATTATGTTGTGATATGGAGGAAATACTTTCCACACTACTAGTCCTACTGAGAGACCGAGCAAGGCCAGTCATTGATTTTAACAGGCCAGGGTGCCTGGACAACGAAGCACTCTTGGATGCTTTTCCAATCATTTCCTCATATTTACCAGATATCTGACTACTTTCACCTAAACTACTACTTTCTGCAGCAGTGCTACTACCTGCAATATCAAATGGGCTCTGGTTACAGGTGTGGACCAACTCCACCCCTTCCCCGTCATTGCCGGTTCCCAGTATTGAATCAACCGTGTACGCGCGTTTGTCATCCACAGGGGCCTGACCACCCTGCAGATTTCCAAGAATCAGTCCGGTTATTTCTTTTTGTATTGAAGCCATAAGTACTGATTTCGTGCGTTTTTAACCTTCCGCCAGGTCGGGGAGTTTCTCAACCCTGTGTCCAAAAGAGAAGTCCAAGTCCAGTCTACGTCGTCATCTGTCTTTTGATGTTGAGATTTACTATTTGGATAGTGGAAAGGGAAAGGAAAAGGAGAGGGAAGGGAAGCCAAAGGCCTTGGGGGCAGGCACAGGACTGGGATTTTTCCCTGCACCAGAGCTACAGGACCCCGGGTTTGCCAAGCCCGTATGACGCCGAGACGTCACCCTGCGAGGTTCCCCCCTAATTTTTAGTCCTATAACTTGGATTGGTCTAACCACAGTTTCGCGGATTTTAACTAAATTTTGTGTGGATTCGTCTCGTTCAAATCCTAATTTTGTGGTCTTTGTTCTTTCAAAAAGTAAATTTTGTCCCGGTTTAGCCATTTCAAAAACCAAATGGCTCGGGGTTTTGTTCTTGCAAAACCAATGTTCGTGGTTTTAGCTCTTATAGTGAAATCATTTTCGCAGGTTTGGTTAATTCCGGAAGTTAATTCGGTTCTTTCAAAAAACAACTTCCGGGATCGGGCCCAAAAATGTCGTCATTTTGCCTCTCACAACCCCAAGTTTTGTGGGTTGTCACTCTTTCTAAAAATTTTGTGGATCCAGCTCGTTCGAATTCCAATTTGAAAGCCTTTCAAATTGACATTTGGTCTTTCAGAACCAACCAATTCCAGTTTTTTTGTTTTGTTTTTCTTTTCTCACTCTTACGTTGGTGGGCTGTTTTTTTAAATCAATGTATTTGCGTTTACTCATGAGCAGCGAATTGGCACTTTGTCTCAATTTAAGCCGTTTATTATAACGTTTTTTCTTAAGTTTTAGCCGCCAAAAACGCTGATTCACGATGGAAGCTCTGACCTGAAAGATTTCTAATCACAAAACCAAATTGTTCAAAACTCATATTTAGCTCATTCACGCTGATTTGGCGCTTCAAAAAGCCTTTGTTTGTCTCTATTGAATATTAATTTTGCATTATTTAGCCGTGGAAAACCTCAATTTCACGGTGCTGAAGAAATCAATCTTGAGGTCCTGAGGTCCTAAGCTCTCAATAAAATTTCGCGGCTTTTGCTCTGAAAAGGTTCAACTTCCGTAAATTTCTTATTAGAACGCCTCAAATCCGTGTAATTGATTGTTTTTCAAGGGTCTACCCCGCGAATTTGGCTATTCACATTAAGCCCATTATACTACGTATTATAAAATATGACATCCAGTTGATGATTCAACTGTCGTAAAGCAACTTTCTCAGCATCGACTGGTATCAGTTGCCCTTTCATACAGAGAGTGGGATATAAACAAATGATGAAATGACACAGGTTTTTGCGAATGTGAGAGGGGGGGGGGGTTACCTGGCTTCAAATGGAAATTCAGTTACTCCTTAAATTGAAGCGAAAAAAAAAAAAAAATCGAGATTCTCTTTTGTACGCAAAGAGAATTGAAGAAAAATAAAAAAGAAGGGAGAGAAACTGAGAAAAAAGGAGAAAAATTGGGAACGACCTTCTTTCTTTCGTGCGCAAATGGTCCATTTCCCTCGAATGACCACCACAGAATCTCATGTTACAGAATTCCTTCTTTTACTCTTATCTTTCCAAGAAGATTGAAAAAAAAAAAAACACAAATCGAATCACGAAGGCAAATATACTTACACACGGTATAAAGAAACGAAAGGATTATTATCCGGTTGGTTTATTGTTAGATTTGATTGTTGCGGGGGGGGGGGGGGTCGTGGGATGTATGAAGTAAATTTATGCGGAAAATTACCGTTTTTACCTCCCTGCGTTTAGAAAACTGTTATTTCCTTCGTCATTTTTAATGATAAATACCTGAAGGTGAGAAAACGTCCAAGAACAAGGGTAAAATTGAGTGCATTATTGGCTTTTAGTAGTGCTCGGCGTGTCTTTTCCATCAAGTTTTATAGTTAATAAAAAAAAAAAAAAAAAAAAATAGAGGTGAAGCAAGACATGTGTGGTAAAAGGGGGCGTGGGAGGAGGTGCGAGGAAAAGATTTAAAAAGTGTTATAGGCACCAGATGTGGTATAGGGTTGGAGGGTTTCGTTACGCCATCGCCGTTATAAAGCCGAGCGGTGTTGGTTGTTGTTGGTGGTGGGGGCAGGGGACTTGAGATTAATGCTTTCAAGATGTAAGATTAATGTAGCAATCCATTTTAGTGGCTTAAACACCTTCAAGAACGCCTCGCGCAGAAAACATGAGGAGATATAGAGAGGGGTGGGAGGGACGTCTCCTCCTCCTGCACCCTTGAATGGAACGGATTTCATCGATCAAATATTGAAATCGCGGGAGTCTTGAGAAAGTGAAAGAAATACCGATGGTGTGGAGGAGGGGGGGTTGAGGATGGAGAGAATGAAGTTATTTCACTTACAAATTGAAACCATCTTATTTCTTACCACAAAATTCATTGCTTTCCATGGCATTATGAATGATTGTAGGGTGGCGAGAATAAATTTTGACTGATCCGATCATCAAGCCCCGCTGACTTCTTGGGTCCTGAATTGCAAAGCTATCCGACTGTTACGCCCCAAATTGGCATGAAAAGTCAAAACTTACGACCGTAGAAATAGCTCCAATTTACCCCAGAAACTGAACTGTCAATACAATCCCAAAATAATGCTCCGACCCCAAAGCTGTTTGCCCTAGAAACCAACGGCTCTCGCTCTCTCTGAGGCTGGAAATTCAGCCTCAGAAAGAATTTCTCTTTTCAGCATCTTGAAAAAACGGTTGACACCAACTCATCTCGTTCTCTCCCCCCCCCCCGCGCTTCCTTCATAAAGATGGTAAAGAGCAAACGATATTAATTGATCCGTTACCCGTCCCCGTGCCATTAACAAAAAAAAAAGAGTTCATCATGTTGACGACGGGCGTTCTTCTTCAACTCATTAGCTGCGACGAGACGGCTCTCGTTTGAACGGTAGGACAGAAAAAAATAAAAAAAGAAATGAACGAATGAGTGAAAGAAAATCCTGGACGGGCAGGGGTTTTAATGGGGCAAGCTTAAAAAAAAACTCCCAGGAGTTGTTTTCACTTTGGTGTGCGCCGACCTAGAGGGTGGTAAATTGTTATTTTTGTACTTTCCCGGGGATTAATGTTTGCTTAATTTAAAAGCTTTTCTTTTTTGTTGCATTCTCTTTGTACATTTTCATTTGTGGTATTGGAGCTCTTAGGGGCTTTAGGAATTAACAAAAAATGTTCACGTAAAATATTCAGTAAGTAGTTTTAATTTGTTAAACAACAAATTTGTGGTCGTTTTGAATTGATTTGTTTCTTTATAATTATTCAACTAGTTCTTCGTCTTCTTCTGTTTTTCTTTCTACAGTCGTTCCTCAACTAATGTCACTCACTTGCCCTTTGTAACATCAATCACGTTTAAGTGCCCCGTTTCTTCTTTTTTTTCAGACAATGAGTAATGTTTTACTCACCGACTCATTTCATTAGTCTCTTTTAGTGATGGAGGTTCTCTCATTGGAAGAGGAAGTCGATTAATCAAAACATTAAATTTTGCAAACGAATTATCTTGCCTGTCTTCGATGGACAAAGTGAATTAGAGCCCTTTTTTTTCGCTATTGAACAATCTGTGGCAAGCCCAGCCGTGTACGACACAAGGCAGGGGGGGGGGTTCGATTTCATTGTTTGGTTACGGGGGGCCGGGGGGATGTCGGAACCTTTTGAACCAGGCAGCGCTGAAGTAGTTTTTGCTAACCTGACGTGAACAGTCCCTACGCCTTTCTTTTGTCTTCCTTCGGTTTTCAACTTGAATTTTTGTGAAGCATCGGTCGATTTTGATTTATTTTATTTTTGTGACTTGCTCGCGGACGTTCGTTTTTATAGTGACTATAAGGACTTCGTGAAATTGTGTTTAATAGTTTTTGAGGTATTTTGCAAGTCAACTAAGTTGGAGGGTAGGTATTCCTTGTTATCAAAGTCATATGGAAAACCAAGTCATTCAGCTCGTGGTGATAACGTGTAACCAATCTGGGGTTGGGATAATTGCTCACTACAGATAGCACCACTATTACTATGAGCTATATCATTATCCATATTAAGGAACCTTTAAAGACGAGTAGACGCATACGGCGCCATGTTCGTTCTTATCAGTTTAGTAAGAATGGTTGGGGGTGGTTTGTTGACATCCACAAAACATCAACAAAAGGTGGATTTTACAAGACTGATAATTGATAAGAGCGAACATGGCGTCTGTGATTTTACCTGTCTGATTATAGGTTCTCTATCCATATGCGAACCGCTTTTTTGTTGTTTACAGTTGTCTGTTATCAATTTATCAAGTCAGAGTTAATTTTTTTTGTGAGGTGACGAAGTGAAATGTATTTTAATTAATTTTCTAATCCACGCAACTTGAAAATAATTTCACGTGACTTAAACTGTGGCCATATTCAGTGAGAAACGCTTTATATCCAGTTCAATATCTGCTACCGGCATTTCGGTCACCACCTACTTCAACTTTTTTCTGGCAATTAATCGTCGTACTGAGGTGAGATGAGACTCAACAATTATTTTGTCCACTGGGCTCAAAAGGCCTCACAAGTCTATATAATGCAGGGCGAACGTAATTGTGCTCTGTCCGATGGCTCCATAATTCTTCATAACGGTTTGATGAAACAAAGCTGAAGGAAGTGACCACACGAAGTCTCGTAGCAATCGTTTTCTCTGCGCATGACGGAGTCGTTAGTAACATGAAAGGGTGGCGGGGTTAATTATATGTTCCGTTTTCTCTTTCTCTTCGCTTTCAGCCTTTCACACTGTATGGAGTGCAGCAGCTGTGCATGTCTGGTTTCCCGTTCTCCTCAGAAACTTATTCCCCCTGATACTGCGTTCTTTATTCGTCCCATACCATGATTGGATATGAATATTATGAAATATAAGGGCTCATATCTGGAATGAGTGGTGCAGAGGCCGTGTAGCCCTCCTCAAGGAGAAGACGTCACATTCGCAAAAAGTCATCAAAACGCCTTTTCAAATCTCATCTCATGAATTTATACCGGTCATACTTCACGAAGTTTTGGATAATTTTATCAAAGTACCTAATACGAGGCACGAGCGTGACTTATGCCTGCCTAAAACAGCCGGTTCCTAGCCCAACGAAAAAGACTGGGACAAATCGCATGACCCCACTGCCCCAGAAAATGTATAGAAGTGCATGAAAACCGTAGCATGACAGCGACAACTGTGAGTCACACCGTAATAAGGTCCCATAGGACCCTGATCGCCTAATAAATCTTTGTCTCCAATTATAAGGATAAGTCTCTGGTAAATCGAATACGATTGTTCGAAGATTCTTCAGTTGTACTGAAATCGTCGAACTTGAAGCTCCCAGGCACCTAACTCAAAGTGAACTGGGTAAGTAGATGCCAAGTCTAAACATGCCTTGATTGGCTGGCTAAGGCTTGCTTTTTCAGCTAGAATGAAGTGAAAATGCGATGCGTGATTGCGATGGATGACATTACTCGGCACATCGGCGGTTAATCCGATGTGTAAGAAAAACACTGAGCACTTGTGGTCAGATCCCCTTCTCTCTTTCACGACACACTCAACCTTCACTCATCCGACCTGTTTTGTGCATTCCGTGTATCTGGTTCTTTGGCGTTAGTGGACCAAGGGTATCTAGTTTTTAATTTGCGACGTAGGAGGACACTTATTATGTTGCTATATTCGTTCATTTGGAATTATCGACCAGGTATGCACTCATATCGCTTGCTTTTTTAATTTACTTTGCTGTTGACCTTATGTGTTGTTCATCTATGCCAATCAGGTCTTTAAGAAGATTTCAAATTAGATCGAAAGCTTGATCATAATCAAGTGCCCGTTTATTTCTTTACAGCAACTCGGTACGTCACCGTTCCGCTGGTCGATAGAAAAGTCACCTATCAACAGTGAGAAGTGTATAATAATAATAATAATAATTATTATTTATTAGCACGTTCCAACAATTGTTGTATAGCTTCGTCACAGGATTATTAAATCAATAAGTAAAGACTGCCTAATCGAACTCGGACGTGAACGCGTTTTACGCGTTGACCATTAAAAAGTTCTTCAGCCACTTCTTGAACGTTCGCACTCCCAGAAGCATCGCTCTTGTCGGCAGCTTGTTGTGCAATTTTACCTGGCTGTGGTTTATGAGTCCGGGCCACGCTATCCGCAAGCCAATGCGGCCGGTTTCCGCCATAACCCTACTGAGTAGCTGCAAGCCCCCTTTAATTTCTCTGAAAATGGGATTTTTGATTTTTTAAACGATTGTGCCGATTTCACCCACCGGGAGGGCCGTGAGGCCTGTTCGGATCGAGGCTCTGCCTCACGGGCGGGCTCCCAGGCTGTCTGGTGAATAAAAGTGTCAGGTTGTGGTTATAGATTATGTTTTATTCTCTCTTATTTTATGCGGACAGTATTGTTCTGATCAATTTTACTAGACTTTTTTCCACTAGTGCAGCTCGCAAATCCCACTCTAAACCCTTCTAAAGCCAAACACTACTGGTAGAGCCTTTTTTGTATTTATTTTCCTGTATCTATTTTGGATGTATGATCAAGATCAGCGGTCGTCAACCGGAAATTCGTAGTTTTCCAATTGACAGCTTCAGAACGAATGAGATTGACTTTACAATTTTTCTTTTTTCAACGAATTGAGGCAATAAATATTTGAAACTGGAAGAATTATATTAATATTAATTAGGTTTATGATGATTTCTTCAATTTTATTATTATTACAGTATTTCAGTCGCAAAATCATTACGGCATTGTAGGCAGGATGAGCTGAGGGGTCCGTCGACCGTAGACTTGTGTTGATTGGGTCCATTGGGTCTGTGAGTTTGAAAAGGCCACCGATGGTCCAGATACTATGCTAACGTTCAGCCGTCGCTTCCGTGTGATTCTTAAGTGTAAAGAGGCGGCCACACTCTTTACTTCATGGGACAATATTGATATACGATTCAAGGGATTCTGAGTCAATTAATTATTATTTTAGGCCAGTCAAAATGAACACTAAAAATAGCTAAAATAACAATTAAGCGGCTAGTTATGATTTTTAGTTTGTTGTTAGAACCATTACCAGTAGTGTATATCCAAGTTTGCAGCATCGAAAAACCTGTGCTACTTTCGTAGCAGTCGAAAAACCGCGGAATATTAGCACTCTTCTCGTTTTTCTTTTACTATCTTTCCTAAACTACGCTTTCTTCGACAATACACGTGAACTACGTTTTTCAAGTAGGTATATTAAATACGCTACAATTTGAAACCTGATCCAGCTCTGTAGGTCAGACGTTAGCCAAGATGCAGCTCTTCAAAATTGGTAATTTGTTTTCACAAGAAGAGTTCCCAAGTCTAAATATATGGAATTGATTTAACATTTATAAATATATGGAAGCAACAAGTTGGAAATTTCTAACGCTCTCTCCAAAACCTTGTGCGGAACTGTGAGCCCTCGAATTTGTAATAGGAAATTTCTCAGAGGTTGGTTTCACTCAAAACAATATCACTTTTTTGGTTGCAAAAAAATACCAATTCTTAACGGCTGTATCTTAAACATGTCTTTTTTTTTTAATAAGTATATTGAATTTGCTTTAATTTGAGACCTGGCCAAGATCTGTAGACTAGATAGTAGCCAAGATACAGCGCTTCAAAATTGGTAATTTGTTGTGCCAAAATGATGGAATTTTTGGCTTTGTTTTGTGTGAAACTTACCACTGAGCAATGTTCTATCACAAATTGAACGCTAACAGCGCCAAATGAAGTTTTAGAGGGAGATTTTCAACTTTTTATAAACTTAAAATCTCTTTAAAAAACAATAAATTATTAATTTTGAAGAGCTGTATCTTGGCTACTATATCTGCCCCACAGAGCTGGGCTATGTCGCAAATTGTAGCGAATTTAATATACTTGAAAATTGTAGTTCGCGTTTATTAACGAAGAATGCATAGTTTAGGAGATATAGTAAAAGCACTGGAAAAAGTGCAAATATTCCGCGGTTTTTCGAGTGCTATGAAAGTAGCACAGGTCTTTCGAAGCTGCAAACTTGGATTTAGACTACTGGTATTGGTCCTAACAACATATTAAAAAATCAGAACCAGCCGTTTAATTGCGATTTTATTGTTCTTGTTGCATCCCATTTTCAATTTTAGCTAGTTGTACTCGAAGAGATTATATGTAGAATCAACAAACGCGTACACGGCTTAGCCGAATGCATATTTATTCTCCTTCACTTTTCGCCTTCTACTCATCCCTTCAAGCGAAACCCGAACAGAACAGATCCTGAAGAGTTTAGGTGGCGTTTGTCCGAAGAGGTTTGTTTGCTCGGTAAAAAAAAACTCCAGGAATTTCGCTAGAGGGATGAGTATTAGTAGTGAAGGAGTAGATGTTTTCAGCTAAGCCGTGTACGCGTTTGTAGGTGCTGTAAACTGATTAAATACTAAATAGGACTGAACTGCATTGAAAATGGGACGCATTATTGAAACTGGTCTGCAAAAAAAATTAGGTAATACAACTTTTTTTCTAAATTGGTCAAAACTTCGTACGAAAAATTAGTGCCTAGTTTGGGGGGGGGGGGTGCTGCCTAAAACGCAGATCCTTTGAGTTTTCCGTGGCTGCGATTTGCTTGAGTTGAGGCTCTCGCTCTCTCTATCCAAAGTCGAGTACATCGGCATTCTTACGTAGACGAGTAATGACGCGGAATTAATTTTGATTTCAGGACGTAGTCAAGCTTGGGGCGATAGGAATTGCATTAAGAAACGATTTTAAAAATGAATGCTATAGTGATTTAAATTTTACATGCGGAACGATATTTGACTGGAGAGGAGGTTCGTCACACAAACGTCCAGGGGCGCAGCATGAGAGGACACGGGTGGGCAGTTGCTTTCCAGCGAACGCATAATGGAGTAACCCACAGCATTCATCGACGATAACAAATCCTGAAACGTTCGTCACCTTCTGATTACTTAAAGTGTGGAATTTATACACTCACTCTCATTGTAAGCTCTTCCACAGGCTTCTAGAAATTTCACAGGAATTAACAGATCGTGTTCCTTTATACATAATTAATAATACGTCAGTAGAACGTCAATGTAGTCGAATATACCAATTTAGCAGTAAAATACTAACTTCAAACTCCCCGAGGAAATCAGCAATTTCACCTCAGGACGGGAACTGAACATTGGGCGTATAGAAAGGGCAATTATCCATCCAAGAAAACTCGCCTTTAATCGTGAACTACAGGTGTATCCTTCTCATGTCAAAAACCGACATTTTTGCCGTAGTTAATGATACTTTAGTCCAGGGGGGTGACACTCAGGGCGGGACGGGAAGAATCATTTGGGGGGAAGTTCCCCGTTAGACTCGTACCAACGTAACATATTATTCAAAATAAGTAAACAGAAAAAGTGATCATATGGTGGCAGCATTGTTCATAAAAACACTTTTTTTTGTTTGCTGCTGTTTTAAATAGACGTCCACCATTTATTTTCAAAAAGTACTTGGAGACTTTTTACGAGATTTTTTTGCTTCTCGACTATTTCCTCGCTTTTTCTTGTCATTTTGTCAATTTTGTGGCTACGAAAATCGAGTATTCAAGGTTACTATGCACAGAGGCCAAAGTGCTGGGAATTTGAATGCAAAAATAAAGAAAAACCCGAAATTATAAAGAGGCTTTGGGGGAAGGGGGAGTTTAATGCCAAGAAGGGAGGGGTGCCCTAACATAACCTGACACAATGATAACAGCCCCCCGCGAGAAGAAACCTACCCACTTGGCGTCGCATACCCCCAACAATTATTGAGAGTGCCCCTTCTGTACGTTAGTACAGTAATTATTCTATGCTTTAGTCACTGATTTTCAAATGTTGTCCTCAGCAACTTACTGTTTTCGTTAATTACTATCTTAGCTGGGCCTCTCAAGCTGAATATCCGGCATAATATTGGCGCATAGTCGGAGGCAGTTAAGAAATTGAAGTTCCTGCAGTACAAAATGCTCTAAATTCTCTCTAATTTTGGGTTTCACTGGCATTTATGCGTACAAGTGACAATAAAAATATCAAAACAATAACCCTTGTAAGTTACCTTAGCAACAGCAAGCTTAGCTTTTTATTGATATAGCTTCTACATGTGGAGGTGTTATCTAGCGTGATAAATTTTCCCTACCCCGGATTGGTTTCAACTTCATCACTAGAGAGCTGAATAACTTGGTTTTCTATACAACTTTGGTAGCTACACTTACAATGCGAAAACTTGGATTTTGTACCCCCCCCCCCCCTCACCATTTGGAAAACAACTTCCAACCACCCCCGGCCGGTAACACGTGTTTTACAGGCCGGGAGTGGGTGCATTTTTTTCAAAGTGGGGGGGGGGAGTACAAACTTCAAGTTTTCGCGTTGTAAATGTAGCTACATAAATGCCAGACACTTAAGTGTAAACGAACTTTTATCATCACACTTGGAAAAAAGGGGGGAAAAAATAGTCTTTTTTGAAAAGTTTTGGTCCTCTAATTACTAGGAGAATAGAATGTACTGGGAGGTCGTCACCGGAGGAATTTTTGCCGTAAAGTGGCCAGACGTGCGACTATACAATTAAAGAGCGATTTTGAGCGTTCTATATGGGTGAAGTGATTGACATTTCTAGGGGCGTCCGATGTCGCGCTCGAGAGCAATTTTGACCCACTTATTCGGTCCATTAGTGGCTACGTCACAGCTCACGGGTTATTGTAGAGAACCTATAATCAGACAGGTAAAATCACAGACGCCATGTTCGCTCTTATCAATTATCAGTCTTGTAAAATCCACCTTTTGTCGACATAAACAAACCACCCCCAACCGTTCTTATTAAACTGATAAGAACGAACATGGCGCCGTATGCGTCTACTCGTCTTTAAAGGTTCCTTAGTTATTGTACTGATTCCTTATCACTGACTCCAAACAAACAGGAACCCACATAGGATTTACTCAGGCCCTCACAATTATTTACTTTTTTAGTAGGTAGTGGTCATTTTGTAAGCTTTTTTTTTCATTATTTCTGAACGAGAGGGTAAGGAGGGCAGTGATCATTTCAAACTGAAAGTTGTATTGGTTAATTAGCAATGGGTATGTGCTGGGCTCCAGACTGCAAGCATTACAGCACCGGAGATACGTGCAATTTTTTTAGAATTCCAAAAGACCATGTAATCAGGCGCCGTTGGATCAAATTATTGAGGTAAGTTGAGTAATATAACTCCCTGTATAGTCTATAACAATGTTTATAACTGTACTTTTTAGGAGACGAGAAGAACCAACTAATTCTTCATATGTGTGCAGCTGTCATTTCCCTAATGCAGACAAATCCCTTGGTCTTGTTATATTTGAACACAACAAAGAAAAGCGTTTTACTTTCCAATCACCGCAGAAAAAGAAAGCTGTTAGTCGAGCGAAGCCTGGTGTACCTAGCAGTGTTCAGGAACAGGACGGGTAAGCCTCAATAAGATAACGTTAGACTCATTTGTTGGCTTCTAAACCTTTTTGGACTTGTTTGATATTTCAAAAATGTGTGTTAGGCATCGCTCGAAATCTTTTAATTTGATGAACACCACACGAACGCGTGTGAGTAAAAGTTTGTTTGGAGTCACTGGTTATAAACCTCCTTCTTCATGACGTCACACTAATAGCCCGAATTACGTTTTATAAACACGTGAGAATTTTGTGCACTTTTCAAGCCACACCCTATCTATTGTCGGAAAAAAAAACTCTTTCGGAGCCAAGCTCCCTGCACATCATATCATCCTGTTACAAGTGTGGCGTCCCTTCACATTTTTACATAAAAACATCAGTTGTTCGGTTTTTCTTTGTTAGAAAAATATAGACTTTCGTTCTCTGACTTACGCGGTCTCGTTTTTCTTGTACACGCTTACAACTGGTGACCCCGACTTCACTCGTAGTATTATGGCTCAACCGGCTAATGACGACGCGGTTCTAGAGCCACAACGCATTTCAAGTGTCTCCGTTCGGCTACCTCCGTTTTGGCGCCACCGGCCCGATCTTTGGTTCCGCCAAGTCGAAGCTCAGTTCGACTTACCAGCCAACCGTATCACTCAGGACACTACGAAATTCAATTACGTCGTTTCCACTCTCGACATGGACGTCCTCGAATACGTCAGTGACATCATCAACCACCCGCCTGCGACCCACAAATACGATGCCCTGAAAACAGCGCTTCTTTCCGCTTTCACCGACACCGACGAACACAAATTGACCAAACTCCTCCACGAGGTCGAACTTGGAGACGATAAACCGTCACAACTTTGGAGGCGCATGAAGGAGCTCGCCGGCACTCAAATATCTGACGACGCGCTCAAAACTTTGTGGCTTCACCAACTTCCGTCTTCCGTCCAATCCATTCTCGCCATCAGTTCCGAACCTTTACCGATTCTCACAAAATTAGCCGAAAAAGTTTTCGAAGCTGCTGACCGTGGACGACATCACTTCCTTCCTCCAGAGTCAACACATTCCCCTTCCGAACCCACAACTTCCGCACCTTCTTCTTCCACCCTTCTCGACGCGATCCAACGGCTCACTCAACGCCTTACCGACCTCGAACAACGTTCAACCCCCTCGCTGATACGCCGTCGCTACAGATCACCTTGTACCAAACCAGAACTACAAACTTCACCCCCAAAAACAGGTTTCTGTTATTATCACGAAAGGTTCGGTAACAAAGCTCAAAACTGTCGTTTCCCCTGTTCCTTTTCTTCAAAAAACTAATGTTCCGATCGCAGGTGGCGGCAAGCGATCGCCGTAACTCGACACGCCGCCTATTTGTCACCGACAAAACAACCAAAGCTCGTTTCCTCATCGACTCAGGCGCCGACGTAAGCGTCATTCCCTGCACGCGCCGCGACAAAAATAATGGCCCACAGAAGTTCACCTTGTCTACTGCTGATGGTTCTGCGATCCCTACGTATGGTTCCCGCTTTCTCTCACTCGATTTCGGTCTTCACTGTTCATTTCGATGGCCCTTCGTCCCACAGAGGTAACATACCCCATTATCGGAGCCGACTTCTTGGCACACTTCGATCTTCTCATCGACCTCCGTCGTCATCGTCCGTTGGATTGAGCCCACGAAAGCGCTTTTGCGGTGGCTCGAATTGAGAAAATCCGCGGCTAAAAAGAGAAAATACACCGTTTCCACAGTTTCGTTAGGTCCTTTTAAACAAAAAATTGAAGAAAAAAAATCGTTAATATAATATTCGTGACTATAACTACGAAAAATCGCTGATTCATGGTCTTTCGATGACACTTCCCGTCTAAAATTGAGAACAAATCGCTGATTCGCGATGCAAGGAGGTCATTCTACGAATAAACTGTGAAAATCAATGCAAAAGTGTTGTTTTTGGACCAACTCCGCGGTTAAAATTGAGATAACACGCTATAATATTGACAAAAAAAGACGCTTTCAGGTTAAAATAGGGCAGAAATTACACACTCACAACAGTTGTGCAGTTACTAGAATTGCGAAAAATCGCCCTTTCGAATATAAAAAATGGAATAGATGCTAATTCACTGCAAAATCAGCAGAAAACGCTATCTCATGGCTGAAGTTTTAAAAAAATCGCAAATTTGCAATTTGATG
>CM075937.1:55831241-55893654 GCA_038030265.1 Corythucha ciliata
GACATCGTCCTCTGCAGGCTTAGCTACAGTGCATGCATTCAAGCCTTTTTGATGTACGCTCGTTGTCGCGCCGCTCGAAAACGCTTCCAGTGGACGACCGGTCTTGTTCTTCAATGAGAGAGCTTGCTGTAAACTGCACTCGCTGACAGTACGAACAGATTGGCTTTCGAATTGGTGATGTACGTATGTGTGGGTGGCTACAAGTTGGAGGTTGGGGCAGTCGCCACCCCCATCCACCGTAAGAATGGAAAACAGAAAAAACAGTGGAGGAAGCATTATTTTTATGAATCCGTTAAAAGAAACTCAAATCGAGAGTTTAGAACAATGTTTGAAGAAGCAAGGTATTGTTGAATTCTCAATCTATTGAAACCAAGGAGCTTCGCATTACTCAGCAGATGAAGAATCGACCGGATCCTCAGACTGAGAATGTTGAAGATTTCTTTGAATTAAAGGATCAATCAAAGGAATCTTGGAGAGCATGAAGGAGAGATTCAGTCCACGAGTTCGAGCTTCTCGTGCTCATTCCGCATAACATAATAAAATTCGACTTGACGGAACTGGAACCTCAGGTTCTTTGCATGTAGAGTTTATTGAGTCAAGTTCAATATACTTCTAATTACTGAACAATGAAGACTCTTTCAACGACGTTGATGATCTGGACACCCGACTTGAGGTGTCGTGATAGAGAGGACAGGGGAGTTGCGAAGGACGTTCTTGAGTTCAAACAACTCTAACCCAAAAAGCTCTATAACCACAAAAATGTTTTAACCAAAATACGCTCTGCTCTAACCACAAAAACTTTGAAGTATAAAGAACATTGAACCCCTAAAAGTGGTCTGACCACACAATCCTTCAACCACAGACAGCTGTAACCACAAAATGCTCTAACCACAAAGTGCTCTGTTCGTGTTGTAAGTTGAAGTTGAGGGTTCAGAAGTCCAGACCCTCAACCTTGTGGCCATCAGATGGCGCAGGCTTTGCCTATCTTGACAGCAATTACAGCCCCGTACCCAGCATAACAGCCAAGACTCAAGAGTCGTCTTTGCCAATCTGGGCCCCCATTCTTTGCCTGATATTCTGTGCGGGAGGCACACGACGCACTTTTTTACTGTTTGACTTTTTAAAAAATCTCGTGTCCCCCACGCACATTAATGGCCACATTTTAATTAAGTAGGTAATGTAATAAATACAGAATTAAGAAGAGGAAAGAAGACGAGGGATGAAAGGACGGGGGTCGAGGTATCATTTGTTCAGTTCCCCGAACCCCTAGAAGGTAGAATGTTGCCTGAAAAAAAGGTCTTGAAACAAATCTGGGAAAAAGTCGGACATTTCTTGCTCAAGTACTTGTCTACCCATATGGCAATATATTTCAGTGTTCAAACGAAGCATTTTGGTTTTTTGTTTCACTTCAGCAGAGGGATTTAAGAGAGGGGGTAATAAACATACTTCAAATATGTGCGAATAATTTCAAACTAAGCCCCTCCATGGGCTTCAAAATGGGCATAATAAAAAAGAAATAATTCAATTTCTTGAACCATCATTCAACCAAACAAACCTAAGGGTGCGTTCATAGTGAATCACCTTCACTGCGATACCTCGATGAGCGATGCCCCGATGAAACATCGATGAAGAACAAACATCAATAATTGTATGGGACTGTTCATAGTGAAGCACCCTCACTGCGATGTGATCTTCGATACCTCGCTACTATCATCGATGATTTGAACCATATGGTTCCTCGACCCCCCTCCCGTCCGTTGCCTTTTTTTTTTTTCTTTTCAAAATCTTTCAAAGTCCACCTTCAAACAATTTACGTAAGTCACGCACACCTGTTTCCTTCAAGCTTTAACCCTTATTTAGAACAAAAAAAAAGCAACGGGCAGGAGGGGGGTCGATGGTTCAAATCATCGATGATAGTAGCGAGGTATCGAAGATCACATCGCAGTGAGGGTGCTTCACTATGAACAGTCCCATACAATTATTGATGTTTGTTCTTCATTCAGTTGCACTCTAGCTGTCGAGTAGTAAAGTTGTACCTTGGTCGTGAGCTGTGAGTTTCTTTTCTATTAATTGTAGGGAAGGAAGTAAATTTTTCGAGATGAGTGCTGTATGTAAAATTTGTTCGGACGATGTGATGGAAGGAAATAAAATGTGCAGGCATCTGTAAAGAAAACTATCATTTCGCGTGAGTCTCAATAACGGAGCAGAACTTTAAAAAGATGTCCGCTGACACTCGATCCAAGTGGAAATGCCCGGATTGCAAAGCTTGCCCAACTAAAAAGGAACCCTCTTTGACGGATGTGATGAAGGCGATACACGACTTGAGGAACGACATTTCCAACATCGTTCGTGAGGAGGTTGAGAAACAGATGGGTGAGTTAATTAGCTCGGTTAAATTCCTGAACGACCAATTCGATGAATTTGTAAAGGATATCAAGGAGGTTAAAGGAAAAATTGGTACCCTGGAGAAAGAAAATGAACTCTTGAACAATACAGTAACCAATTTATGTGAGAGGATTGACTACCTGGAACAACAACACATAAAGAACAACATTGAATTAAAAGGAATCCCAGAGGTCAAAGGTGAGGACTGTGCAAAAATAGTGCGCTCGGTATTGGAGAACTTACGGGTGGACGGGAACGTTAAAAACGCGTACCGTGTGGGCGGAGTACGGCAGGAGGGGGAAAGAGTGATTGTTGCCATACTTGATCAGGAAGCGACGAAGGAAGCTGTGGTGGCTGCAGCAAAGAAAAGGAAAGATCTAGCCGGAAGTAGTCTTGACCCGAAATGGCCGGAAAGAAAAATTTTCGTTAATGAGCATTTAACGAAGCATCGAAGATATTTGCTTTTCCGAGCAAAGTCGTTCGCGCGTGAAAACGGGAGTTATATAGAGAAAAATCCATTATATTACCATATATGGTCACAAAACTTCCAGATCTTTCTCAAGTCTTGTACAGTTTCTAGGAATTGTTTTCCTCTTTAATAAAATTCTAGACTTTTCCCAAGGAAAGCTTTTAAATACTCCCTCCACCTTTATTGAGCAGTTCAGTTCAGTTTCAGTCTTGACAGAGTGATTAAGTTGTTAAGTGCGGTTAATAAAAGTTCTTTTTGTCGTGTAGTAACTGTTAAAATTGGTTTGTGAAATAAAAACTTTTTAAAAACCTAAAGTGGCCGACCATTAATTTAACTGGCGCCCGAAGAACAGGGACAGTAGCGTGAAAAGTGAAAGTTCAGTTGATTGGTATCTTCGGTAAATCAAAAAAACCTTTCGGCAACAGAGAAAAGTCGATTGGCCCTCTTCAATATTTGCCAAAACCTTTCAACTACTTCGCACTGCTACTGAAGGATAAGTCGCCCACAGAAAAACAAACAAAGGCAGAAAATCTACACGAAAAGACGCCCAAAGTACTCCTCAAAATATTTTTTTGGGACTTCCCTCACCACAAAGAGCGCTTCTAAGTTCTCAGAAGCCTGGCGAGGCCAACAACACCGCCACAACACGATACCACCGCAAAGACTGTGAGTTGAACGACTCATCTTTTTTCTTCTTCTTCTTTCCAATTCTTCTTCTCCTTCGTTTCATTTTTTTTATTATTATTGTTAAGAGAAATAAGCAAAACAAAAACAACAATGGCAAATGCAAAAGTTCCCCAAATTAGTCATGTTTTAAGAAAAGAAGATTATGACCACATTCCGAATTTTGACGGTAACCCAAATGATTTAGTATATTTTGTAACGACTGTAGAAGCCGTATTCAATGTTGTATGTGACGCGATCGTTCAGGAAAGAACTCAAAATCACTTTCTTTTATTAAACAAAATAAAATCTAAATTAGTAGGACCAGCTCAGTCTTTAATACTAGGTAGAGAGATTGGAACTCTAAATGAACTATTAAGTTTGTTAAAGAAAAACTTTGCTGATTCCAGAAGTTTTGAGTCTTTAAAAAATGAGATTTATAATTCCAAACCCTTTCAAAAGGAACAACCGGCAGATTATTTAACTCGTCTTGAAAGCATTAGACACCTTATTTACGCGAGATTAAAGATTGATGGATTATCAGACCAAAATTTAGAATCTACCCTTGCATATACAGAGAAAGAAATCATTCACCATTTATATTCGACCCTTCCTTGGCAACTAACAAATCATATAATGACGTTTGATCCTAAATCTCTAGAGGAATTTAGAAACATCCTCAATACAAAATGTTCTTTTATTATTGACCAAATTTATTCCAGAAATAAATTTTCCACGTTCGAAAGACCAAATAAAATTTTTAAAAATCATAATCCGAATTACTCCAAGCTCCAGCATAATTTTTCACAGTTCAGCAACCCCCAAAATTTCCAAAGAAATTGTAATAATTTTCAACCTCATCAAACTTTTAATAATCCTTTTCAAAGTTTTAACAGGCCTACCCAAAATTTTAATTTTCCACCTGCAAGAGACGCCAATCCCCAGCGATTTTCTAATTTCCGTCAGTATAATAACAATCAAAATTCACCACCATTCCAGTCACAAAATACTGTTTCAATGCGAACAGTTGGGAGCCCTAATTTTAGGAATCACAATCATCCACCTCATGCGTCTCATCAAATGAATTATGTCGAAGCCAACTCCCCTGATGAGGCACCTCAATTTCAAAATTCACAATTAAAGGAAGTTCAAGAGTTGAAAGAAAAAATCAATCGAATGGAAGATACTTTTTTCGCGAATGGCAGCGGTCAGATGAGCTGCGTAAGGCCAACATCATTCCCCAATTTCAACTCCATTGTGTAAGCCAATCCTTACCCTATTATGAAGACGAAAAAAATTTAAAATGGTTAATAGACACTGGTTCCGAATTTAACTATGTCCACCCAGAAAAAGTAAAATCAGATTGCCGTCGTTTCAATGAAAAATTTGCAGTGACCACCCCCGCTGGTAGAGCAGAAGGAAATGAGTACGTCATTATAAATTTAAAGCAACATTTTGAAGTAGATGCATGGGCTAAGTTTTATATTTTCAATTTCTCCGAAAATTATGATGTCCTGATAGGCAACAAAACACTGAAAGATTTAAATGCTAAAATAGACTTTAGGGATAACTCACTTATAATTAATGGTAAAAAATTATTGTTAAAGGATGCGGTTGATAAGAAAGATTTAATTCAGAAAAATAATTTTAAAAATGAATTTGCGAGTAAGAAATTAGAAAATAAATATAAAGAAAGTTCTAGAGAACTGATAGCTATTTGTCCAATGGAAATTGACGAAGTAAAAACTAATTCTCACAAAACAAATTTTGTTGCTGACGCTTTGTCAAGAAATCCTGTGTTTGAATTAAATGCAATCGAAAACGAAAATATAGAATCTGAAATTGACCCCCAAGAAATACTAAATGAATTCTTAGAAAACGCTCAAAGCCCCTTAACAAATAATGAAGACATAGAATCATTAATATCCCCAAATAACATGCAAAATCTTGAGACGAACCCCAATGATAATGATAGTGATAGCCTTGTAACTATTCATTCCCAAATTAGTTCGGCAGGAAACGTTTTCCTAGTTGATGATCCGTTTAAATGTGTAAATTTAGAAAAACACCAGATCATTATTCAAAGAGGCAGCCATGAACAAAATAAAATAATCAATTTATTCAATTCTACTAAGCAAAGATTTATCTGGAACGTTCAATTCCCCTATCGTGAAACCTTAGAAAAACTGTGCACTGAATTTATTCACCCTCAACAAACTTACGGAGTATATTGTTCAGATCCAAAAGTAACTGTAGAAAATGAGGTCCTTGATCAAATATTTTTAATGTTTCAAAAAATAATAGAAGAACATTATCCCCAGGTTCGAATTAAAAGGTACAAAAAATTGAATGAAGACGTCCAAAATAAAGAAGAACAAATTGAAGCTATTAGTAGGCAGCATCTTGGAAAAACCTGCCATAGAGGAATTAATGACGTTCACGACCAACTAAAGAAAAAATACTACTGGCCCGCTATGCTCACTGAAATCACTAAATTTGTTAATAACTGCGAAGTTTGTAAAAAAGTAAAATATGATAGAAACCCCCCTCGTCCAGAATTTCAACTTACACCAACCCCTTCTAAACCATTCGAAAAATTACAAATGGATATTTTATTTTATAATAATTCCTCCATACTAACCCTAATCGATTGCTTCTCGAAAAAATTATTTGCCTATAAAATCACTAGCAAAAATGCTTTAGAAATTGTTAATAAATTAAAAGAGTATTTTTCTAATTTTCCAATCCCTTCCGAAATACAAGCCGACAATGGCCTAGAGTTTCAAAACGAAATTGTTAAAAATCTACTCCAGTATCATAATATTACTTTACACTTTACAACCCCTAATCACCACAATTCTAATGGTCTAATTAATCGAGCTCATTCAACGATGATCGAAATTATGAATATTATTCGTAGTGAAGATACTAATATTTCCCTGGTAAATTTAATAAAACTAGCATTAATAGCGTACAATAATACTCCTAATTCCAATTTGAAATTATCCCCCAACGAAATAACATTCGGCGTCACTCATCCCACCGAAACAAATGCAAATATCATTATGGACCAAAAAATTGACGAGTACCACAAGGAGAAAATCTTAATACATAAAGCCATGAAACAGTTAATAGAGAAAGAAAAAGAAATTAGAACTAATAGCCTCAATCAAAATAGGGAAACCCTTGAAGTACCGTCTGGAAACATTTACATTAAAACTCACTTCAGAAACAAAGCAAAAGACCGATACAAAAAAGTTGTCTACGATAAAAATTTAAAAAGGGCCAAACTAAATAAGAAAACTATTAAAATGCACCCCAGCCAAGTTAAAAGGCCAAGAAAATTTGAAGATCACGCTAACACCGACGTTTCATTGCAGGATCAAAATGATAATGTTAATAACACTTCTCCTCCTCAGCCAGGACCGAGCTCTCAGTTTTAAAGTTACCGATTTGTCCCAAGGACCAGGAATCATTCCCGTTAAAATTCAAAATTCTTACATGATGAATGACTATTTCACTTATATGCATTCAATAAATATTACTGCTATTAAAAACGAGTTAGATTATCTGCTGGAAACCTTAAATGAAATTGATCAATTAAATGTTTCAAAAAATTCGTACACCGATGTCATTCAAGAACATACTCTCTATTCAATTAAAGAAATGTTAAAATCCCATTTAAATTACGCTCAAGACAAATTAAGCCATATTAGTTCAAATTCATACCAAAATAGGCCCAAAAGAGGTTTAATTAATGCATTAGGCACCGCCATTTCTTGGATCACCGGCAATATGGACGCTAACGATAAAAACTATTATGACCAAGTTATCCGAAAAATTGAAAATAATGACTATCGCTTAGATCAGAACATTCGTAATGAGTTATCTGTAAATAAAAAATTAATTGATGCCTTTAATGTTCAAATAAGTGCCATAAGAAATAATAATAATAAAATAAAAAAATTACTAAATAATAACTTAGGAAATATGATTGATCAGTACCAATATTACTCTTCGCTGTATATAACTATTGCTTTATTGACTCTAAAAATTAATGATATAGATACCTCTCTTGAATTTTGTAAGTTAGGAATAATCCACAGCAGCATTATTTCACAGAATGAATTAGTCGAAATCAGTTATAATAATCGCGTAGAAATAATATCCAATTCCCCGGAAGTTTTATGGCAATTAGGAAAAGTTCAATGTTCACTAACCCCCTCTCATATTCATTATTTCATTCAGCTCCCTTTGAAAAGCCCTCTAATTGAAACTTATTTTCTTTTGTCCTACCCTTACGATATTTCTAAAAACGAGACCCAAACCATCAATGTACACCCTCCATTTGTTATTAAATCAGACAAATTGTACGCTGTCAAATGTATGTTAGTCCTAGAAAATTATTATTGCCAAAATAAAACAGAAATAGTAGACCCATGCATTGTAAATATTGTAAGGAATAATAATAATGAAGCTTGTGTAGCATATTCTATTGAGAAACCTGGATCCTGTGTAAAATATGTTCCAATTATTAATCAATATTTAGTGTATAACATGTCTTTTATAACGATTCAAAGAAATAATGTTAAGTATACCAAATCATTAAAGAAAACCGCACTTATCCAATTAAATACTGAAGAATCCATTGATAATATCTCTCATTTGTATACATATTTCGAAACGATCCCAATCAATTTGCAAAATATTCCAATTCGATCAAACCCTATGAATATTTCGTTCAATAAGCTTCATGATATCAACGTTAATATGGTCCCCCTTGAAATGATGGAAAGTTTAGAAAATTCCGACTCTGTAAATCATGTACAAATATTGTATTCGCTCACTATTCTGGCCCTTTGTTTTGTATTCTTTCACTTTATATTTAAATTCAGAAAAGTCATGTATGATTGTATAAAATGTAAAAAATCTCCAAATCCTCAACCTAACGAAAATGTGATCAACCCTTCATCAATCAGTCAATTGTTTGCTAATAGTATACCCCCTGTTGACATGAGGACATGCCAAACTTAAGGAGGGAGGAGTTATATAGAGAAAAATCCATTATATTACCATATATGGTCACAAAACTTCCAGATCTTTCTCAAGTCTTGTACAGTTTCTAGGAATTGTTTTCCTCTTTAATAAAATTCTAGACTTTTCCCAAGGAAAGCTTTTAAATACTCCCTCCACCTTTATTGAGCAGTTCAGTTCAGTTTCAGTCTTGACAGAGTGATTAAGTTGTTAAGTGCGGTTAATAAAAGTTCTTTTTGTCGTGTAGTAACTGTTAAAATTGGTTTGTGAAATAAAAACTTTTTAAAAACCTAAAGTGGCCGACCATTAATTTAACTCGGGTTTAAATTCGTCTGGGTGAGGAACGGCTACGTTTTCATTAAAAAAGAAGAAAATGCTAGGCGATTTATACTCAGAAAGGAGGAGGACTTGTATAAGCTAGCTTAGTAAAAAAAAAAAAAAAAAAAAAAAAAAAAATAAGAGTACTTTAATGAACCGATGAACTTTTTTATTAATAATTTAGATTCGTATGTTAAGGCAGACACTATCCTGTTAAATGATCCAACTGAGGTACAATATCAGTTTCGGAGTAGTTCGGATGAATTAAAGATTGTCTGTATGAACATAAGGAGTTTTTCAAAAAATAAAGACGCTTTTTTCGTGTGGCTAGAAAGTTTTATAAATCTACCAGACATTATTATTTTAGTTGAATGTTGGGCGAATCAGTGGACTTTTGTCGACGGCCTTGAAAAGTATACTACAATTAAAAAGGAGGGAAAGATAAATCGTTGTGATGGAATACTAATCTACGTTAACAAAAACCTGACGGTGCAAGAGATAAATAATAATATTAACTTTAAAGGAGCGAGCGGGGTGAACCTCAAGCTAAATGTGAATAAAAAAATAGTATCATTGTCAGCATTTTATAGAAGTCCAAATAGCACAAAGAGGGAGACCGAGGAGTTTTTACTAGAGCTGGACGAATATTTAAAGACGGACGAAGTACACGGCTTACACAGTGTAGTATTAGGCGATATAAATTTAGATTTAGTAAGGAGAAATAGTGTAAAGGCTGTGCAAGATTACTTAAACGTTCTGAGTAGTCATGGTTTCATATGTAAAAACGATAATATCACTCGAGTTACGTGTAATTCTAAGAGTTGTATAGACCACTGCTTTTACAAGGGGGACAAATTTTGTAAGGCGGCTGTAATAAAATCTTGCGTTACTGATCATTATGCTGTATACTGTCAGATTGAATTAGGGAGTGCGGCCGACCAAGCGACCCCGGGACAGGCAAATAATAACATTGTTAAAATAAATTTTGCAAAATTAAAAGAAAAATTAAGGAAAACATGTTGGACGGAAGTGTTTGAGAGTAAAGACATTAATGAAGCGGTTGATATTTTTTATAGCAAGTTTGAGGCGGCAGTAAGGGAGACGACGAGCGTTACTCGATTTAAAAGAAAACTATGTTTAAAACTGAAACCGTGGATAACAAGTGGCTTAATCAAATCAATTAGAACTAGAGAAAGACTACACCGCAAAATGTTATTACAACCATCCAATGAGCAGCTAAGAGATTATTACAAACGCTTTAGGAATAAGCTAACCCACGTAATTAAATTGGTTAAAGAAAATTACTACAAGAAAAAATTACATGAGGCGAAAGATAGTCCGAAAGAGGTGTGGAATATAATAAATGCTGTTATGGATAGAGGCCGAAAAAACTGTGCATTCCCTGCCGATAAATGGGTAGACGAGACCGGAAGTACTTTAAGCAAATTCGAGATTAGTCAAAAATTAAATACATATTTTGTTTCGGCGGGCAAAAATCTCGCTTCCGAAGTCAGAAGGAAGAGCGGGTTAAACGGTAACGAAATTGAAACCTTCGAAAAGACATTTATTCTATTCCCAACTGACGAATGCGAAGTCATTAGGGAAATAGGGTCTTTAAGAGGAGGCTCTGCACCAGGGCTTGATGATGTGCGCGCAAATACCCTCAAGATTGTGGGTCAGGAGTTGGCTAAAGTTTTGACTTTTATATTTAACTTAAGCATCGAAAACGGAGTGTTTCCGGATAAATTTAAAATAGCCAAAATTGTACCAATCTTTAAGGGAGGCGACGCGAGTAAACCCCCAAATTACAGGCCAATTTCTTTAATGAGTAATATATCGAAGGTATTTGAAAAGATAATAAAGAAGCGATTAGTCGACTTCCTTGATAAATTTCACTTGATAAAAGAGAATCAATTTGGTTTCCAAAGGGGGAGAAGTGTTGAAGACGCCTTATTCAAATTTACTGAGGAAGTTCGAGAGCGTATAGACAAAAATTATAAGATTTTGGGAACTTTTTTAGACGTTAGCAAAGCATTCGACTGTGTAGACAAAAAAATACTGTGTGAAAAGTTGTACAAAATAGGAATAAGGGGACGGGCTCTAGAGTGGTTTACATCATATCTGAATCAGAGAAAACAGGCCGTAATGATACAGGACGTGTTAGGAAATACGGACTTAGTGTGTGACTATGGAGTTAGCCAAGGGACATCCTTAGGGCCTGTTTTATTTTTGATATTTATCAATGATCTTTGCGGTGCTCCTACTAATGGCAAAATGGTGTTGTTTGCTGACAATATAGCATTAATAAACTCGGGCAATACCTGGGAAGAATGCTATAATAATGCTACGTTAGATCTAAAATTAATTGGAAATTGGATGTGTCGAAACGTTCTTACCTTGAATACAACAAAATCTTGTCACATGCCGTTTGTAGCGAGTAATAAAAGTTTACCTGGAAACCTTGCTCTGCACTACCACGTGTGTGGAAATGAAAATTTAAATTTAAGTTGTCAATGTGACAAAATTAAAAGAGTAGACTCAGTTAGGTACTTGGGGGTCAATTTGGACCCAAGGCTGACATGGGCTTCACATGTAAAATCCCTAGTAAATAAGTTAAGAAGATGTTGTTCAGCTCTTTATAACATTCGCTTTTTGGACGATAAAACAAAAAAAATGATATATTTTTCAATCTTCCAATCAGTGCTAACTTTTGCTTTACCAATATGGGGTGGAACATATAGATATCTAATCCAGTCTGTTTACTTGATACAAAAAAGAGCCCTAAAAACTTTATTCAAAAGAAATAGAGATTACCCGAGCAAACTGTTGTTTCACGAGCTGTATATTATTGATGTGTACAAATTGTATATAAAGTCAATGATCTCCCTGATATATAAGCGCAGAGATATATTTCTGGCAAACGTTAGGTACTCGAGAGGTGTTCCATTTAGAATTAAGCAACCAAAAATAAATAAAAAAAACTAGCCGGTTGGGTGTATTTTACAAAGGAGTAGAAATTTTAAATTCAATGTTTAAAGAATTTCATCCCCTGTTAACTTCCAACATAAGTAGAAGAAAATTTGAAAAAGAGGCTTCTAGGATAATCTCTAGCTGTGAACTCGGAGGAAATCTACTCCACTCATTGTATCATAGTTAATTCAAACCACTGTAAATACTTAAAAGAAGTCTTCCTTTTGTTTTGTTTTTTGTTTACTTTATTTTAGGTAGTAACATAAGTACCTTTAATTAATATAAAACTTTAACGGCCAAGTAGGAACGGTCATTTTTCTCCTTTTGGTTAGTAATACAATACAAACATAGTATATTAAGTGCACTCCATGCCAGGGCACAGCCTTAGGGCTATCTGGCATGGCTAATATTAAATGAATTAGTTGTATCGACTTTGTATTTATAAATAAATTTCAAATTTCAAATTTCATCGATGTTTCATCGGGGCATCGTTCATCGAGGTATCGCAGTGAAGGTGATTCACTATGAACGCACCCTAAAACTTCACTTTTAATGTTTTTAACTACCTTGAACACCAGCTACAGTAGAAGACAGGACAGAAAAGTCTCCGTGTGTACAGGGCTTAAGACTCGTACCAACGTAACATATTATTCAAAATAAGTAAACAGAGGAAGTGATCATTGTAGTAAAAAGTGAAGTGAAGCATTTAGAAGTGTATCGTGAAAACTTGCTCCTCAAATTATTGTGAAAGGACTCGGCAGGTTACGATCGAGTTGGCATTGCATTGTTATCTATTCCTGGTTGCCCCGTTCACGTAAGTTCTGTTAAATTTTGGGTAAATCAAAGGTCTTTAACGAAAAGTCATTTTAATAAAATGAATTGTAACAAGTCGAAACAAAGACTGAGAAGGGGAAAAATAAACATATTGTGCAATTAACAAAACGATAAATTAATAGCAAAGCCATTTCCACATGACTGTGACATCCCCCCTCAATTAAAACATTAATTGTCAATTAAGGAAATACAAGTTTCAGGTGGTGGCCAGTCGTTTTGGATAGCGCACGAAAGTAGGATCCTGACGGTTGAAATTCTACAGACCGGCGAATAAATTAAGTCTGTCGATGTCTGTTGATAGCCTTTAGCTACCAATCGAGCTTTTTTGGTTCCGTCTTGCTTCACTTTGAACACCCATTTCGTGTCTATTGCCTTTTTCCCTTGAGGAAGAGTAGCTGGTGACCAAGTATTTAGTTTTTCATGCGAATCGAGTTCCTTTTTAATCGCCTCCTGCCAGCTAATCTCTTTTACGGCTTCTTCGTACGATGGTGGCTCCTCGTCGCTTGCAGTCAACATGCAGTAAGCGGAGTAAATCTCGAAATCTTTCAGATGACTGGGTATTTTTGTTCCTCTACTTGATTTTCTAGGTTCCGTTTCTGTTTCTTTAAAGTATTCGCGTTCGATATTCAAATCCGTTTGAGCGTCATCCGTAATCAAGTCCGGTTGAGCGACAACTGTGTTCAAGTCCGGTTGAGCTTCAACTGTGTTCTCGTCTCTTTCTTCGTTTATTTCATCGTACATTTGTGAGATGGGCACATTTGTCGAGACTGGTAGAACACTGTTCTTAACTCTGGCGTCTTCTCCAGTGTATTGCATGACGCTTTCATCAAATGTGACGTGACGAGATGTGACGACTTTGTGAGCTGAGGGTAACCATACCCTATATCCTCCGTCACTGTAACCAATCATAGCACCTCGTTGAGCTCGAGGTTCGAATTTTTTATTTTTTGGCAGAATGAGAGACCATGCTCGACAACCGAATATTTTTAATTTTGAAAGATCATTTTTCCCATACCAGATTTGTGCTGGAGTGACACCTTTTGGCAGCGTCGTCGTTGGTGATCGATTTAGTTCATAGGCCGAGGAACGTATAGCTTCCCCCCATAAAAATTTCGGTACCTTTGATTCGATGAGTTTCGTTCTGACCATATTCTGAAGTTGTTGGTTCATTCGTTCGGCAACACCATTCATTTGAGGGTTATGACTGATCGTGTACTCCATTTTGATGCCTCGTTCGTTTACAAAATTTTTCAAAAAATTTGAAGTAAACTCGCCTCCACGATCGGTACGAATTCGTTTCACTTTGACGTCATATTGCCTCTCCAATTTACGTACATAGCTCATGATGTTGTATCCAGCTTCTTCTTTGGTTTTTAGGAGATAAACAACTGTGAAATGAGAATAGTCGTCAACTACCACCTGAAAATACTGTTGATTGTCCCAAGTCGCTGGTTTGACCGGTCCGCATACATCAGAATGAATAAGCTCTCCTATTTGCTTCGATTTTGACTCTCTTGCTGGAAACGGTGTTCTCTTTGCCTTTCCTTCTATGCAAATGGAGCATTTTTGTTTTAAAATAGGTAGATTCAGCACCTTTAGGACATCTCATCCTAAGTGTCCGAGTCTTCTGTGCCACAAGTCCTCCTCCGTTGAGGTGAGTAAGCACTTTTTGTCTTCACCGATACGATCGGGGTCTAAAACATATAATCCATGACAACGTTTGAGGATTATACAAAAATTCGTACCACACAAAATCGACTGTTTTTCTTGCATGATTATTTTATGCCCGCGACTAGTTATCTCTGAAGCAGCTAGGAGATTGTGTTTTAATCCTTGCACCAATAAGGCTTCCAAATTTACGGTACGATTTTGGCAGTGTAGATGAAGATTACCTTTTTTAGTGGCGATTAATGTAGAACCATTAGCGATCCTTATTTTGACAGCGTGATCCAAAACGGTTACGTCTGTCATGAGTGGTTCAAGATCACTTTTCACCATATGATGAGTAGCACCAGAGTCAAGGATGAACGAATTTTCTTTTAGTGGTCCATCACCGCAATTCAAAGCGACGAAACAAACATCACTGACGAAAGCTTTGCCTTGTCCTCCACGGCCATGACCTCTGAATCCTCTTCGACCTCTGGTCGAAAACTGACCCCTTTGACCTCGTGCCCCTCCTTGTCTGAAATTTTAAAGAAGTTTGGGACAGTCCTTTTTAAAATGGGATGGGTCTCCACATTCAAAGCACGATTGAGATTGAGCTCTAAAGCCAACTTCATCAGCATCGTTCGACATTTTTCGGTTCCTGGTGGATAATATAATTTCAATTCCTCGTCTAGTAGTCGTGATTTTACAAAATCCATTGTTATCTCGGTATTCAATGTTTCAATGGCTGTGATGACATTTTCAAAATTGTCGTTAAGGGACAAAAGTAGGTGGCATACCTTGTCCGATTCTTCCAGCTTGCTTCCCACGTTTTCCAATTCCCGTATGATCGAATCAAAATGTAGAAAATGGTCTTCCAACTTTTCGTTTATTCCACACTTCAATGTAAGGAGTTTCTTCTTGAGAGTTAGCTTGGTGAACACACTTTTCCTTTGAAAAACATTTTCGAGGGCTTGCATCATTTCTTGAGCTGTCTTAGCATCCTTTACTAAGGTCCAAATGCTTGTCCGAAATGCATTGTATTATTGTAGCTCGTGCTTTTGCGTCGTTCTGCGTGAACTTTTCCTTTCTTTCTTGGCCCTGAATGTCCTCATATGTCGAGTTTAAGACATAGTGTACTTGCCTTTCTTCCAATATAGAGGCAACACGAAATTTCCAATTATTAAAGTTGTCCGGTGACAACTGAGGCAAAACGAAAGGACCATTCATTTCGAAAAAAAGTTTAACGCGAAATTTAGATTTTTGCAATGAAATTACGCGCACTTACAGCCCATAACCTGTTAAATTTTGGGTAAATCAAAGGTCTTTAACGAAAAGTCATTTTAATAAAATGAATTGTAACAAGTCAAAACAAAGACTGAGAAGGGGAAAAATAAACATATGTGCAATTAACAAAACGATAAATTAATAGCAAAGCCATTTCCACATGACTGTGACAAGTTCTACATTGGAAGCCTGCTGCAAATCGTTTTTTTTTTTTTTTTCAATAACTCAGTCTTGATGGCTTTGTAGGCATCAAAATTACGTAAAATGGAACTTAAGTGACTACGCTGGGGGATTATCGAAGGAAGGATCACCGCTATCTAAAAAAAAAAAAATGAAAATAAATCGCTGCCGGTCCTTGCTCGTGAGTATCCCATCCCTCAACATTTGACATCTTGTCATCAATAAAAATCGGGCAACTTATTTCAATCGTAGTGTCCTTTCTAGTACAAAGGTTCATTAGTGGAAATTCTACAGACGCCCGTCATTTCCCGGCGATGTCGAGCTTGGGTAATGTAAATTACCTCGTTGACGTGGTGAGTGCATTCATACAAGAGGAATTTCGCGATTTGAAATCACTTGAACCGCAACACGTCGAAGAAGTGGCTTAGTTAGTACTTCGGGAGTTCGGAATGCCGGAGACAAGGGCTTTGTGATGACAAGAGTGAGTTTTCCGTTGTTATTCAAGAAAAAAGGCCAGTTCACAATTAATTGTCGGTACGGGAACGTAAATGCGAATGGGTGACAGTAGTCGGACCAGAGCAATCGTTTCATTTCAAACCCTTTCACGTTGCCGTCCCGTCAATTTTGAAGTGGCTTAACTTTTAACTAGCGCGTTAGGCTCGTTTCACATATACGAGGTTTCTTGCGGCGCGGTTTTGGCTGCCGCGTATTGACCACGTACACCTTTACACACGTGCGGTACATATTACTTGGTTCGATGAGAAAGCGGCATTCACGCGGATTACACGCGTGGCCTCGTGAAACCGCGTTTGTGTGAAAAGAGCGTTGGGAAATGCTTAACGTAGAATGTCCACGTGCTCCTTTTATAGTGCTGAAGAAGATTACCTCACACTGATGCTTGGAAAAGAATCTGAAGAAGGATACACGGTCCTTTCCTTCCAGCCCTCGAGTAGCACCCAACAAACGCGTAGTTCATCGGCATTTCGTTCTTTTTGGATCGGTCGAATAAACGCCATTTGTGTATTATAGAATAAAAAGACCACGTTTTGATGATTCTCTAGTCGAAATTAATTTTCCGAGTAACATAGGAACAAGACTTCTTGGCCGAGCGATGTGGGGAATACACATTCTGTTCTGCCTCAGTGACTGAAAACCGGAAGAAACTATCACCGTCTGTGGATCAATTGCTTACAATAGAACTAAAATTCAGCTCATAAAACATAAAACAACTTTTGGAACGTTAAAATTAAGTAAATATAAATAAATCACTCAATACTGTAATAAATTTGGGGTAACCAGGAAAGGTAATATAACCCAACTCTTATCTCGTGTCCGTTCCCGAAAAAGGCAGTGTCGGAAAGTGAATTTTGGCAGATACCTTCGGGATATTGCAGACCATAATGAGAGATAATCATTTCGGATAGCCGACATGTAGGATCGCGGAGTTTTTGTTCAGCAGTCTCAACCTGAAAAATTTGAAAAAAAAAAAAAAAAAATCTGCCTGGTTTCGTTGGACACACATGTTTGGCTCCCAAGATACATCACGCGCATCAAGCACAGATATTTTTGCAGCCACGCCTCGGCCTAGGTCAACCTGCAATGGTTGCGGAAGGTCCTTCATTAGCCTAAATGGGCATCTTTCCAGGGCTCCTGCTTGTGCGAATATGATGAATCATGCAAATGGACCACGAGACGCAAACATACCAGCCGCCGACCATCAAGGAACCGATACATTAGGCGCCGACCCACGAGATGCCGTTACATCAGAGGACAATCCAACATCATTATTAACGCTCGAAGAACTATATGGGGCTCCTTACATAAATCGACCAGGAAATGGAACTGGAGTTTGGTACAAAAGATGGAGGAATATAACAAAGTTAACAGGAAAACAATACGAATTACCGAATGGTACAGTGACATGCCGAGTTATTGACTATCTAACAAGTGAGCTAGGTGCACTAGTGGACGGCACATACTCCTCCGAGCGGATGTTTGTCTACATATCGGTCATCCTCCAACGGGATAGGATGGTGAAACATGCTAAGGATATTCGCACACTATTAGATCGAAGGCTCAGGCTGTGGGAGCAGGGGCACTATGACGCCTTAATACAAGAAGATCTATTGCAAGATAAGAAATTAGTCGGCCACAAGTAACCAAAGAAGGAAAGACTGATGAGTGATGAACACGTAATTAAAATATTCCACCGCCTAATGCTCCGAGGGAAGGTAAGAGAAGCAGTTCGCCGCTGGAAGGTGGAACATCGACCATCCTTGCCCCTGATTCACTAATTGATGACCAGGGGAGAACGGTTCTAGATGAACTCAGAGAAAAACATCCGGACCCAGTCATGCCTGACCCATCACTACTAGTGGCTTCAGATGGTGTAGATATCCCTCCGTTGCTGGGAATACAAATCACGGAGGAACACGTGGAATTGGTAGCTAGGAAATCGGCTCAACAACATCCTCCGGTCGGGTAGAGCGCCAGCAGGGGCGGGGATCTTATGCAGCAGTGGCATCACCTCTGCTCCTGGCGAGGGGCGGTCCATCTGCTCCGTGCTTGGCTCAATTGCCGGGCTGATGAGTAGCGCTCGGATAGCTGATGAGGGTCTGAGGTCGAAACAACGGTGACAGGCCCACACCCTTGGTGCAATTATGTTCACGAGTGGGCCCAACCCCTCAACATCTTTCTCGTTCGTTATTCACAGTTCGTTTGGCATGAAAATACACACGCAAAACATGCGAAAACTGTTAGTAAGCCTCTCCCTCTTATTCAACTAACAATCCCAATATGAAACGTTTAAAATTGTTTTGAACTCTCCTTTCATCCTTATTAATTGTCCTATTGTTTCGGTTAAGGGAAAATAGTATAGGCGCTAGGTAATCTCTCGATTGTATTGTCATTTCAACCTCTGTGAATATATTTTCATTATGCTTCCATTAGATTCGTTCGCCAGTTCGTTCGTTATACAAAAAAAAAATGAGTTAATCTGGGAATTAAAATAGACTTGGAAAGCTGTCAGGCTGTCAGGGGTAAAACTACCATTCGTCATCTCGCGTATTACCAGTCCGACCCCCCACCCCCCGACCAATGATTCATTCATCCGACTAATTAAATATCCACAAAAAGTTCCACCTTTTTTATTCATTTCACCCAACAAAGGGAATGTGAAAGAAAATTTCGTTCAACCCTTCATTTTAGCCTTTTCTCTTTTAAAAGAGCGATAGGGGGTTGGGGGTGTAATCCTCGCGGAATCTAATTCACGAAGACACCGCCCCCCTCCCCACACAGGTCGGTCGAAGAAACTGGGATACACCCTCCCCCCCCCACCAACCGTGACCAGGTCATATTTAGCCTCCCGCGAGGAGTGGTTTCCCTGAGTGGTAAAGGACAGGGTCACTGGTGAGGGGTCCCAAAGGGGCTGTATAAAGACAGATTATAGAAAGAGAGCGTGAAGGACTGTCGATGAAGGGTAAGCATGATTTTGGGTGAAAGGGGGTGGGGGCGGGGTAGGGGCCTCAGAGGAAATATAAAGGGGATGATGATGATGAAGAAGACGAAGAAGAAGAGCATTGCCTTACGATGAAAATGGCTTTATCTACCCAATATCCCTAGCCCCCCCCCCCATCATCACCACCAAGTACTACAGACTACTGTTCTCCCTTAACTTTCAATAGGTTAAATCCTCTTTTCACACTCCTTGTTCCTCATTCTTTTTTTTCCTCTCAATTCTCGATTTAATTTTCAATTTCCAGCCACTCCTCCGGCAAATACACAACAAAAAATGCGTATCAGAAATCTCATCAAAATTTCACCTTTATTGCAGTCCATTCGTAACAAAACGATGGAAAAATTTGAAACTTGAAACGTTATATTCCATGGAAAAACGATTCAGATCCCTGACGCACAGTGATCAAGAGATGAATAGGAATAGGGACGTTGGCTCGTGGGGGGGGGAGGGGATAGGATGGTCCGTTGAAAATCCAATTCTAGGGCCGCTGGATAGATGGTTGATCGGGGACCGCTGGGGAGGGATTTTTATCCGTTCCACAGAGATAGGAAAAGAGAAATAGTATCAGTTCGAAAGTAGAGAAAAACTTGGATCATGATTGGGTGGTGGTGGTGGTGGTGGTGGTGGGGGACGGAAGGAAAACTTGTAATCCCCTCAGGTTCGGTCGTGGTTTCATCAATCTCGTACCGCGGGGGTGAAGGCAAAATAGCCTCAAGAAGAAAAAAAAAAACACTGTCACCCAAAGACCGCACGCACATCTCTGCCAATCAATTTGAAGTACGAAACCGTTCTTCAAATTGTTGTAATCGTTAATGTAAAAAACTTTTATTCCGTTCAAATAACGCCCCTTTTACCCGCGATTAAAAGACCCAAGAAGCTGAGATACTTCTTTTAATTAAATTAAGATTCAGCCCGGAATAATAAATAGAAAAACTTGAGAAAGTCTCAAGTGGGGAAAACTCTTCACAGCAATTACCTTCCCATCCATCCCCCCCCCCATCCCAACTTAAACTCCTGGCAGCTTTCAAGTAATGGGTGTGAATTGAATTTCCAATAAAATCCGGAGGATCAAATAACTTGAAAGATGAGATAGAGTGAGTGTGAGTTTCGGGGAACATCCACTTTTGTTGAATTATCAGCTTACTCCCAAAAGAAAAGTAAGTTAAAGCGAGTTTAAAAAGGAAAGGAGGATTACACGAGAAGCAGCTAATTCACTCGTTTGAAATCGAGTCGAAAGATTACTTGCCGAAAAATAAAAGATTTTTTTTTTTTTCATTTCTCATAGGCGATTAGGTCATTTCCGAGTCATCCTGATCCGCTTGCTTAAACTCGACAAGAAGAAATGGAACGGGAGATTTTTTTTTGTTTGAAAGCACGGGCGGATGGTTCTGAATCAGAAGCCTAGTTCCTCGTTTTATGGCCGAAGACGTGGCGTGACGGGAAATGAAAACACCCCTTATCACTTCTTCTCGCCATTATGAATCCTCTCCATTCTTTTTCGAGCAAAGCACGAGACGCCGTCAGTTTGGACGTGGAACCAAGGCTCAGATATGATTGCGGAGGGTTGGCGTGCGAGCTTCCGCCAGTTTCGGGGGGGGGGCTTCAAAATACAGATAATTTAGGCCCAAAACCTAGCTTAAAAAACTGAACAGAGTCAATTTCGCGAAGAATCCCTAAAAGAGGCGATTGTATTCTGCCCGAAAGACGAGTCGGATAGGTTTCTTCGGTTCTAGCTGCGTTCCGCTGGTAAAACCGTGCCAGACCAGGCGTAGCGGTCACTATGGATTTTGCCTGAACCTCACATAATTTCCCACTCTAAATGAAATTTTTAGTAGTTGGAGCGATCAAAACAGAGTTACTTGTTAGAAAGACAACTGCTCTCGTCGGTTGTCTACATGATCCAGACTGTTTATATTATGTTTTTGTGGCTACTGTCATGAGTTTTATGTTCAGTTTAGCTCGTCTCGATGGTGTAATGGATACAATGCTCGCTTCGCAACTCAGTGGGCCTGGGTTCGAATCACGGCACACTCGGTTTCGTGTGGGCGTTCCTGGCGGTGTGCGTTCAACAAACCGCGCACCGACCGAAACGCCCGCGTAGTATACGGGTGTGAAGTGCACAGTTAGATCTGGGTGTGGCGTAGAAGCCCAGTGGAGGGACTCGGAAGGTTACGGTAACCTGATAACGTTTTCGCTATCAGGGGCTCTCGGATTTAACGAGTTTTTTGTCTTTTTAAGGCATTTTAGACGTGTTTTGAGGTGCGGAGATGAGAAAGAAGGAAACAACGAACATTTTGAGTGCTGAATCAAGTGCGTTGGATCGTTGGTAGTGGGAAAATTTTCGGTTCATCGGTCGGAGGCCACGAGGGCCGCGTTATCGCTCACTATGGGCGATAACCAAGAGTTAATCAACTCGGCTGAAAAGCTGAGAATCTCCAGGGACGGGACTACCGCCTCTGAAGCAGCAAGGGACGACTCGTCGGCCCAAGCAAACCAGGGCGGAATACCCACCCAGGAAAGCAATATGGTGGTTGACGGAAATTTGAGACCGACAGGGGCGCGAACAGCGGCCCAGTCAAACTCTGAGGCGGAAGATTCGGAGGGCTTCATTCGGACCCGTCGGGAGGGTAAGAAAGCCAGGGAGAAAAGTAGGCGCGAGAATAGAGCCCGTAAGGTAGCTGAGGCGAGGGCAAGACAGCCCCTCACGGGTTTTAAGGGGAGGTTCGAACAACAACGCGAACAATACGAGCGCGAGCGCGAACAAGCGTATAGATTACGGGAGGAGAAACGGAACGAAAACCAGAAGAGATTTCGGTCCACCTCGCACCCTACCCCTCCGGGGGAAGGGGTAGTAGGGCCGTCAAAAAGGTCCAAGAAGGAGGAAACGGAAGAGAAAGCACGCCAAGAGCATGAAAAGAGGGCCAAAACCTCGATGAATGCCAAGGCGGTCACGGTGAAAGTGGACGGCGGGGCCTTCTCAAATGAGGAGGCGGTCAAGGTAAGAAATTTCGTGCTAAGAGCGCTTATAGCGTGTCAGAGCAAGATCCGATTTGTAGACTCCGGGCTTGTACAGGAGAGTAAATTGTACGTTATGACGTGTGGGAGTAAAGAATATGCGGACTTGCTAATAAGTACGCTAAGGGACGGGGTGGGGGTACATGGATGGGCGATTTACCGGCTCTCGGAACTGCCGATTCCGAAGCGAATCCGGGGAGTCCTTACCGGTTTCGGATTGAGACAGGATGAACTCCTGCCATGCATGGCAGTAGTTAACCCAGATCTCACGTTTCAATTCGATAAGTGGAGCATTGTTATTTTTGAGACCGATCAGGTGGGGTTGAAAACGGTGGTAACAATCGAGGTCCCGAAAGAAGACGCGGAAGAGGTGAAAAGGGTAGGCTTCTTGGGAGTGGAACTGACCTGGGTCAAGTTCTGGGTACTTAGAAGCCCGTGGCTAGGGGATGAAACCGACGAGGAGGAAACCGACGAGGAGGAAACCGCGATGGAGGTAGAGGAGGAAATAGCGGCTCAGAGACAACAGCCGGGGGGGAGTGGGTTGGTCGCGACAACTACAACAACCCGGCGTCCACCGTTTGGTAGAACTTTGGAGGAGGTGGAGGAAGATTTGCTCCGGTCCCCCAAAAAGGGGGGGGAGGTAAGTGAGGTTCCTGCAGGCGAATACCCAGCATAGTAAAACGGCGGCAGCTGATGTAGCCGTATTGCTGGGTAAAAAGGAGTTCGACGTGGGACTGTTTCAGGAACCGTATGTATATAAGTCTAAGATTAGGGAATGGAATAATCAATATTATGTGTCTTTTTATACAGGAGTTAATGGAGTGCCTAGGGCATGTGTAGTCGTAGCAGCGGATTTACAACCGGTGCCACTGCGGGCGTACGAGACGAGGGACTTTGTGGCGGTTGCCGTCCAAGGAGAGATACCGGGCGTAGGACGAAAGAAAATAGTGGTGGTCTCGTGGTACCGGGCAGCGGACAGTGATGTGGTCCCGGAGTGCCTGGAACGCCTAAGAGATTATTGTAGCGACACCTGGAGCCTGTTAGTGGTGGGAGCGGACGTAAACGCCCACCATGAAGTGTGGGGTTCCTCAAATAACAATCGGCCTGGTGAGGAACTCCTGGAAGGATTGGTGTAAGATTAGGATTAACTATTGAGAATGTCGGGAGTGAGCCAACTTTTGTGGTGCGCAATGCGGAATGGTGCAGCAACACCGTGTCCTCCGCATGATAACCTACGCCCCTTGGGTTGTACGGAACTGTGTCATCCATCGCGATCTGGAGGTACCCGAAGTGGAAGATGTGATCAAATCAACAATGATTCGCATGCATGACACCATCACATCACACCAACCTTCGGCGTTTGAAGAAATTTTATGGATCCAGCAATTGACATTTGGTCTTCCAAAACCAACCAATTCCATTTTTTTTTGTTTTGTTTTTCTTTTCTCACTCTTAAGTTGGTGGGCTGTTTTTTAGAATTAATGTATTTGCGTTTACTCATGAGCAGCGAATTGGCACTTTGTCTCAATTTAAGCCGTTAATTATAACGTTTTTTCCTAAGTTTTAGCCGCCAAAAAGGCTGATTCACGATGGAAGCTCTGACCTGAAAGATCTCTAATCACAAAACCAAATTGTTCAAAACTCATATTTAGCTCATTCACGCTGATTTGGCGCTTCAAAAAGCCTTTGTTTGTCTCTATTGAATATTAATTTTGCATTATTTAGCCGTGGAAAACCTCAATTTCACGGTGCTGGAAGAAATCAATCTTGAAGGTCCTGAGGTCCTAAGCTCTCAATAAAATTTCGCGGCTTTTGCTCTGAAAAGGTTCAACTTCCGTGAAATTTCTTATTAGAACGCCTCAAATCCGTGTAATTGATTGTTTTTCAAGGGTCTACCCCGCGAATTTGGCTATTTACATTAAGCCCATTATACTACGTATTATAAAATATGACACCCAGTTGATGATTCAACTGTCGTAAAGCAACTTTCTCAGCATCGACTGGTATCAGTTGCCCTTTCATACAGAGAGTGGGATATAAACAAATGATGAAATGACACAGGTTTTTGCGAATGTGAGGGGGGGGGGGTTACCTGGCTTCAAATGGAAATTCAGTTACTCCTTAAATTGAAGCGAAAAAAAAAAAAAATCAAGATTCTCTTTTGTACGCAAAGAGAATTGAAGAAAAATAAAAAAGAAGGGAGAGAAACTGAGAAAAAAGGAGAAAATTGGGAACGACCTTCTTTCTTTCGTGCGCAAATGGTCCATTTCCCTCGAATGACCACCACAGAATCTCATGTTACAGAATTCCTTCTTTTACTCTTATCTTTCCAAGAAGATTGAAAAAAAAAAAAAACACAAATCGAATCACGAAGGCAAATATACTTACACACGGTATAAAGAAACGAAAGGATTATTATCCGGTTGGTTTATTGTTAGATTTGATTGTTGCGGGGGGGGGGGGATCGTGGGATGTATGAAGTAAATTTATGCGGAAAATTACCGTTTTTACCTCCCTGCGTTTAGAAAAACCGTTATTTCCTTCGTCATTTTTAATGATAAATACCTGAAGATGAGAAAACGTCCAAGAACAAGGGTCAAATTGAGTGTATTATTGGCTTTTAGTAGTGCTCGGCGTGTCTTTTCCATCAAGTTTTATAGTTAATAAAAAAAAAAAAAAAATAGAGGTGAAGCAAGACATGTGTGGTAAAAGGGGGCGTGGGAGGAGGTGCGAGGAAAAGATTTAAAAAGTGTTATAGGCACCAGATGTGGTATAGGGTTGGAGGGTTTCGTTACGCCATCGCCGTTATAAAGCCGAGCGGTGTTGGTTGTTGTTGGTGGTGGTGGGGGCGGGGGACTTGAGATTAATGCTTTCAAGATGTAAGATTAATGTAGCAATCCATTTTAGTGGCTTAAACACCTTCAAGAACGCCTCGCGCAGAAAACATGAGGAGATATAGAGAGGGGTGGGAGGGACGTCTCCTTCTCCTGCACCCTTGAATGGAACGGATTTCATCGATCAAATATTGAAATCGCGGGAGTCTTGAGAAAGTGAAAGAAATACCGATGGTGAGGAGGGGGAGGGGGTTGAGGATGGAGAGAATGAAGTTATTTCACTTACAAATTGAAACCATCTTATTTCTTACCACAAAATTCATTGCTTTCCATGGCATTATGAATGATTGTAGGGTGGCGAGAATAAATTTTGACTGATCCGATCATCAAGCCCCGCTGACTTCTTGGGTCCTGAATTGCAAAGCTATCCGACTGTTACGCCCCAAATTGGCATGAAAAGTCAAAACTTACGACCGTAGAAATAGCTCCAATTTACCCCAGAAACTGAACTGTCAATACAATCCCAAAATAATGCTCCGACCCCAAAGCTGTTTGCCCTAGAAACCAACGGCTCTCACTCTCTCTGAGGCTGGAAATTCAGCCTCAGAAAGAATTTCTCTTTTCAGCATCTTGAAAAAACGGTTGACACCAACTCATCTCGTTCTCCCCCCCCCCCCGCGCTTCCTTCATAAAGATGGTAAAGAGCAAACGGTATTAATTGATCCGTTACCCGTCCCCGTGCCATTAACAAAAAAAAAGAGTTCATCATGTTGACGACGGGCGTTCTTCTTCAACTCATTAGCTGCGACGAGACGGCTCTCGTTTGAACGGTAGGACAGAAAAAAATAAAGAAAGAAATGAACGAATGAGTGAAAGAAAATCCTGGACGGGCAGGGGTTTTAATGGGGCAAGCTTAAAAAAAAACTCCCAGGAGTTGTTTTCACTTTGGTGTGCGCCGACCTAGAGGGTGGTAAATTGTTATTTTTGTACTTTCCCGGGGATTAATGTTTGCTTAATTTAAAAGCTTTTCTTTTTTGTTGCATTCTCTTTGTACATTTTCATTTGTGGTATTGGAGCTCTTAGGGGCTTTAGGAATTAACAAAAAATGTTCACGTAAAATATTCAGTAAGTAGTTTTAATTTGTTAAACAACAAATTTGTGGTCGTTTTGAATTGATTTGTTTCTTCATAATTATTCAACTAGTTCTTCGTCTTCTTCTGTTTTTCTTTCTACAGTCGTTCCTCAACTAATGTCACTCACTTGCCCTTTGTAACATCAATCACGTTTAAGTGCCCCGTTTCTTCTTTTTTTTCAGACAATGAGTAATGTTTTACTCACCGACTCATTTCATTAGTCTCTTTTAGTGATGGAGGTTCTCTCATTGGAAGAGGAAGTCGATTAATCAAAACATTAAATTTTGCAAACGAATTATCTTGCCTGTCTTCGATGGACAAAGTGAATTAGAGCCCTTTTTTTTTCGCTATTGAACAATCTGTGGCAAGCCATCTCCATGGGCCGTAAAAAAAAAAAAAAGAGTGGAAACTCGTTTGTCGAAGTCAAAAAGGCCCTATAAATGGCAAAGTGGATATCCATCGCTCTAAAAATGGTCACACTGATCATTCGCGCAACTTTATACACGATTCGGCCATTGAAAATGTCTGAACTGACTCTACGTGCACCCCAAAAATATAGCCGAAGTGGGCTATTTGCCGACTGAAGTGTCGCGCTATACTTATTGCTTGAAATTTAGTGTCAGTCACTTTCCTTGGTGTAGACACATACTTCCAGAAATTTGTATCAGAATTTGTACAGTCAATACACATATGTCTGACACTTTACATTTATGTAGCTACCAAAGTCATATGGAAAACCAAGTAATTCAGCTCGTGGTGATAACGTGTAACCAATCTGGGGTTGGGATAATTGCTCACTACAGATAGCACCACTATTACTATGAGCTATATCATTATCCATATGCGAACCGCTTTTTTGTTGTTTACAGTTGTCTGTTATCAATTTATCAAGTCAGAGTTAATTTTTTTTGTGAGGTGACGATGTGAAATGTATTTTAATTAATTTTCTAATCCACGCAACTTGAAAATAATTTCACGTGACTTAAACTGTGGCCATATTCAGTGAGAAACGCTTTATATCCAGTTCAATATCTGCTACCGGCATTTCGGTCACCACCTACTTCAACTTTTTTCTGGCAATTAATCGTCGTACTGAGGTGAGATGAGACTCAACAATTATTTTGTCCACTGGGCTCAAAAGGCCTCACAAGTCTATATAATGCAGGGCGAACGTAATTGTGCTCTGTCCGATGGCTCCATAATTCTTCATAACGGTTTGATGAAACAAAGCTGAAGGAAGTGACCACACGAAGTCTCGTAGCAATCGTTTTCTCTGCGCATGACGGAGTCGTTAGTAACATGAAAGGGTGGCGGGGTTAATTATATGTTCCGTTTTCTCTTTCTCTTCGCTTTCAGCCTTTCACACTGTATGGAGTGCAGCAGCTGTGCATGTCTGGTTTCCCGTTCTCCTCAGAAACTTATTCCCCCTGATACTGCGTTCTTTATTCGTCCCATACCATGATTGGATATGAATATTATGAAATATAAGGGCTCATATCTGGAATGAGTGGTGCAGAGGCCGTGTAGCCCTCCTCAAGGAGAAGACGTCACATTCGCAAAAAGTCATCAAAACGCCTTTTCAAATCTCATCTCATGAATTTATACCGGTCATACTTCACGAAGTTTTGGATAATTTTATCAAAGTACCTAATACGAGGCACGAGCGTGACTTATGCCTGCCTAAAACAGCCGGTTCCTAGCCCAACGAAAAAGACTGGGACAAATCGCATGACCCCACTGCCCCAGAAAATGTATAGAAGTGCAAGAAAACCGTAGCATGACAGCGACAACTGTGAGTCACACCGTAATAAGGTCCCATAGGACCCTGATCGCCTAATAAATCTTTGCCTCCAATTATAAGGATAAGTCTCTGGTAAATCGAATACGATTGTTCGAAGATTCTTCAGTTGTACTGAAATCGTCGAACTTGAAGCTCCCAGGCACCTAACTCAAAGTGAACTGGGTAAGTAGATGCCAAGTCTAAACATGCCTTGATTGGCTGGCTAAGGCTTGCTTTTTCAGCTAGAATGAAGTGAAAATGCGATGCGTGATTGCGATGGATGACATTACTCGGCACATCGGCGGTTAATCCGATGTGTAAGAAAAACACTGAGCACTTGTGGTCAGATCCCCTTCTCTCTTTCACGACACACCCAACCTTCACTCATCCGACCTGTTTTGTGCATTCCGTGTATCTGGTTCTTTGGCGTTAGTGGACCAAGGGTATCTAGTTTTTAATTTGCGACGTAGGAGGACACTTATTATGTTGCTATATTCGTTCATTTGGAATTATCGACCAGGTATGCACTCATATCGCTTGCTTTTTTAATTTACTTTGCTGTTGACCTTATGTGTTGTTCATCTATGCCAATCAGGTCTTTAAGAAGATTTCAAATTAGATCGAAAGCTTGATCATAATCAAGTGCCCGTTTATTTCTTTACAGCAACTCGGTACGTCACCGTTCCGCTGGTCGATAGAAAAGTCACCTATCAACAGTGAGAAGTGTATAATAATAATAATAATTATTATTTATTAGCACGTTCCAACAATTGTTGTATAGCTTCGTCACAGGATTATTAAATCAATAAGTAAAGACTGCCTAATCGAACTCGGACGTGAACGCGTTTTACGCGTTGACCATTAAAAAGTTCTTCAGCCACTTCTTGAACGTTCGCACTCCCAGAAGCATCGCTCTTGTCGGCAGCTTGTTGTGCAATTTTACCTGGCTGTGGTTTATGAGTCCGGGCCACGCTATCCGCAAGCCAATGCGGCCGGTTTCCGCCATAACCCTACTGAGTAGCTGCAAGCCCCCTTTAATTTCTCTGAAAATGGGATTTTTGATTTTTTAAACGATTGTGCCGATTTCACCCACCGGGAGGGCCGTGAGGCCTGTTCGGATCGAGGCTCTGCCTCACGGGCGGGCTCCCAGGCTGTCTGGTGAATAAAAGTGTCAGGTTGTGGTTATAGATTATGTTTTATTCTCTCTTATTTTATGCGGACAGTATTGTTCTGATCAATTTTACTAGACTTTTTTCCACTAGTGCAGCTCGCAAATCCCACTCTAAACCCTTCTAAAGCCAAACACTACTGGTAGAGCCTTTTTTGTATTTATTTTCCTGTATCTATTTTGGATGTATGATCAAGATCAGCGGTCGTCAACCGGAGATTCGTAGTTTTCCAATTGACAGCTTCAGAACGAATGAGATTGACTTTACAATTTTTCTTTTTTCAACGAATTGAGGCAATAAATATTTGAAACTGGAAGAATTATATTAATATTAATTAGGTTTATGATGATTTCTTCAATTTTATTATTATTACAGTATTTCAGTCGCAAAATCATTACGGCATTGTAGGCAGGATGAGCTGAGGGGTCCGTCGACCGTAGACTTGTGTTGATTGGGTCCATTGGGTCTGTGAGTTTGAAAAGGCCACCGATGGTCCAGATACTATGCTAACGTTCAGCCGTCGCTTCCGTGTGATTCTTAAGTGTAAAGAGGCGGCCACACTCTTTACTTCATGGGACAATATTGATATACGATTCAAGGGATTCTGAGTCAATTAATTATTATTTTAGGCCAGTCAAAATGAACACTAAAAATAGCTAAAATAACAATTAAGCGGCTAGTTATGATTTTTAGTTTGTTGTTAGAACCATTACCAGTAGTGTATATCCAAGTTTGCAGCATCGAAAAACCTGTGCTACTTTCGTAGCAGTCGAAAAACCGCGGAATATTAGCACTCTTCTCGTTTTTCTTTTACTATCTTTCCTAAACTACGCTTTCTTCGACAATACACGTGAACTACGTTTTTCAAGTAGGTATATTAAATACGCTACAATTTGAAACCTGATCCAGCTCTGTAGGTCAGACGTTAGCCAAGATGCAGCTCTTCAAAATTGGTAATTTGTTTTCACAAGAAGAGTTCCCAAGTCTAAATATATGGAATTGATTTAACATTTATAAATATATGGAAGCAACAAGTTGGAAATTTCTAACGCTCTCTCCAAAACCTTGTGCGGAACTGTGAGCCCTCGAATTTGTAATAGGAAATTTCTCAGAGGTTGGTTTCACTCAAAACAATATCACTTTTTTGGTTGCAAAAAAATACCAATTCTTAACGGCTGTATCTTAAACATGTCTTTTTTTTTAATAAGTATATTGAATTTGCTTTAATTTGAGACCTGGCCAAGATCTGTAGACTAGATAGTAGCCAAGATACAGCGCTTCAAAATTGGTAATTTGTTGTGCCAAAATGATGGAATTTTTGGCTTTGTTTTGTGTGAAACTTACCACTGAGCAATGTTCTATCACAAATTGAACGCTAACAGCGCCAAATGAAGTTTTAGAGGGAGATTTTCAACTTTTTATAAACTTAAAATCTCTTTAAAAAACAATAAATTATTAATTTTGAAGAGCTGTATCTTGGCTACTATATCTGCCCCACAGAGCTGGGCTATGTCGCAAATTGTAGCGAATTTAATATACTTGAAAATTGTAGTTCGCGTTTATTAACGAAGAATGCATAGTTTAGGAGATATAGTAAAAGCACTGGAAAAAGTGCAAATATTCCGCGGTTTTTCGAGTGCTATGAAAGTAGCACAGGTCTTTCGAAGCTGCAAACTTGGATTTAGACTACTGGTATTGGTCCTAACAACATATTAAAAAATCAGAACCAGCCGTTTAATTGCGATTTTATTGTTCTTGTTGCATCCCATTTTCAATTTTAGCTAGTTGTACTCGAAGAGATTATATGTAGAATCAACAAACGCGTACACGGCTTAGCCGAATGCATATTTATTCTCCTTCACTTTTCGCCTTCTACTCATCCCTTCAAGCGAAACCCGAACAGAACAGATCCTGAAGAGTTTAGGTGGCGTTTGTCCGAAGAGGTTTGTTTGCTCGGTAAAAAAAAACTCCAGGAATTTCGCTAGAGGGATGAGTATTAGTAGTGAAGGAGTAGATGTTTTCAGCTAAGCCGTGTACGCGTTTGTAGGTGCTGTAAACTGATTAAATACTAAATAGGACTGAACTGCATTGAAAATGGGACGCATTATTGAAACTGGTCTGCAAAAAAAATTAGGTAATACAACTTTTTTTCTAAATTGGTCAAAACTTCGTACGAAAAATTAGTGCCTAGTTTGGGGGGGGGGGGTGCTGCCTAAAACGCAGATCCTTTGAGTTTTCCGTGGCTGCGATTTGCTTGAGTTGAGGCTCTCGCTCTCTCTATCCAAAGTCGAGTACATCGGCATTCTTACGTAGACGAGTAATGACGCGGAATTAATTTTGATTTCAGGACGTAGTCAAGCTTGGGGCGATAGGAATTGCATTAAGAAACGATTTTAAAAATGAATGCTATAGTGATTTAAATTTTACATGCGGAACGATATTTGACTGGAGAGGAGGTTCGTCACACAAACGTCCAGGGGCGCAGCATGAGAGGACACGGGTGGGCAGTTGCTTTCCAGCGAACGCATAATGGAGTAACCCACAGCCGACATTCATCGACGATAACAAATCCTGAAACGTTCGTCACCTTCTGATTACTTAAAGTGTGGAATTTATACACTCACTCTCATTGTAAGCTCTTCCACAGGCTTCTAGAAATTTCACAGGAATTAACAGATCGTGTTCCTTTATACATAATTAATAATACGTCAGTAGAACGTCAATGTAGTCGAATATACCAATTTAGCAGTAAAATACTAACTTCAAACTCCTCGAGGAAATCAGCAATTTCACCTCAGGACGGGAACTGAACATTGGGCGTATAGAAAGGGCAATTATCCATCCAAGAAAACTCGCCTTTAATCGTGAACTACAGGTGTATCCTTCTCATGTCAAAAACTGACATTTTTGCCGTAGTTAATGATACTTTAGTCACTGATTTTCAAATGTTGTCCTCAGCAACTTACTGTTTTCGTTAATTACTATCTTAGCTGGGCCTCTCAAGCTGAATATCCGGCATAGTATTGGCGCATAGTCGGAGGCAGTTAAGAAATTGAAGTTCCTGCAGTACAAAATGCTCTAAATTCTCTCTAATTTTGGGTTTCACTGGCGTTTATGAGTACAAGTGACAATAAAAATATCAAAACAATAACCCTTGTAAGTTACCTTAGCAACAGCAAGCTTAGCTTTTTATTGATATAGCTTCTACATGTGGAGGTGTTATCTAGCGTGATAAATTTTCCCTACCCCGGATTGGTTTCAACTTCATCACTAGAGAGCTGAATAACTTGGTTTTCTATACAACTTTGGTAGCTACATTTACAATGCGAAAACTTGGATTTTGTACCCCCCCCCCCTCACCATTTGGAAAACAACTTCCAACCACCCCCGGCCGGTAACACGTGTTTTACAGGCCGGGAGTGGGTGCATTTTTTTCAAAGTGGGGGGGGGGGAGTACAAACTTCAAGTTTTCGCGTTGTAAATGTAGCTACATAAATGCCAGACACTTAAGTGTAAACGAACTTTTATCATCACACTTGGAAAAAAGGGGGGAAAAAATAGTCTTTTTTGAAAAGTTTTGGTCCTCTAATTACTAGGAGAATAGAATGTACTGGGAGGTCGTCACCGGAGGAATTTTTGCCGTAAAGTGGCCAGACGTGCGACTATACAATTAAAGAGCGATTTTGAGCGTTCTATATGGGTGAAGTGATTGACATTTCTAGGGGCGTCCGATGTCGCGCTCGAGAGCAATTTTGACCCACTTATTCGGTCCATTAGTGGCTACGTCACAGCTCACGGGTTATTGTAGAGAACCTATAATCAGACAGGTAAAATCACAGACGCCATGTTCGCTCTTATCAATTATCAGTCTTGTAAAATCCACCTTTTGTCGACATAAACAAACCACCCCCAACCGTTCTTATTAAACTGATAAGAACGAACATGGCGCCGTATGCGTCTACTCGTCTTTAAAGGTTCCTTAGTTATTGTACTGATTCCTTATCACTGACTCCAAACAAACAGGAACCCACATAGGATTTACTCAGGCCCTCACAATTATTTACTTTTTTAGTAGGTAGTGGTCATTTTGTAAGCTTTTTTTTTCATTATTTCTGAACGAGAGGGTAAGGAGGGCAGTGATCATTTCAAACTGAAAGTTGTATTGGTTAATTAGCAATGGGTATGTGCTGGGCTCCAGACTGCAAGCATTACAGCACCGGAGATACGTGCAATTTTTTTAGAATTCCAAAAGACCATGTAATCAGGCGCCGTTGGATCAAATTATTGAGGTAAGTTGAGTAATATAACTCCCTGTATAGTCTATTGGCCATTCAAATGAACTGTAGGGGTCGCTTCCGTCGATGCGTTATCTTGACAAGCTGGCTGGTACACTGGGTTTATCACTGATGTTGTGATTGAAATATAAAGCTTTAATTAATTTTTTGGTGTGTCAACTTTGTTGTGAGGCTTGTTTTTTGTGCTTTTCCAACTCTTTAAAGTATTTATAACATATTATGGAGCACAATTACGCAGCCTCTGAGCGAATTAGAGCAAAAAAGCGGAAAATATACAGAGTGTGTTGCGTTCCACAATGTGCAAACAACGACAGGTCGGCGTGTTCGTTCCATATTTTTCCTGCGAACCAAAAACGAAAGCAAAGTTGGCAGTGCAAGCTTCGAATCGGGAAAAGGATTTCTCCGTATTTTCGAGTGTGCTCCGACCATTTCCAGGACAATGACTTTATAATTCAGAGTAAGTAGTAATCCGCTTAATACTTGGTAGGCAATAAATGTCTAACGTAGTTTTATTTTAGGGGGACCGATAACGCGAAGAATTCTTAAAAGGACAGCAATACCGTCCCAAAAATTGCCCCTAAGATCTCTAGATGTAGTGGTATCCCCCAGAAAACGTCAGATGAGAGAGGAGAGGAGGCTAAGAAGACAACTTTTTTCGGAAGGGTATTTTAAGGGAGAGTTTTTGCGAAGTCCAATGAACTCAACCATATGGCCGTGGGACTTTGATTTCCACTTCCGCCTCTCAGCTCTGGTTGGACTCGCAAAGACTTAATACATGTTCCTCTTGGACCATTGACCTGTGAGGCGTCAATGAACCAACTGGATCCTTATTGTCTGTGTAAAGTAGCTGTGTTTAAAACTCCATTCACTAACCGCTATTCTATTAGTCTGTGAAGCCTAGGGGCCGCACTCAAAGTCGTCCCTCAAGCTTTGCATTTCGCTCAGCGTCCACAGATAAGTAATAGAGGGAGCGTAAAGAACAAAAATTGTCCCATTTCCCCCTTTCAAATAAATAGTCCAGTCAAATCGTATAAAAAAAAAAAAATACCATACGTGGACAAAAATCTCGTCTTTGATTTTTCCACTTTATTCTATGTTTTTTGGGGTGAGGAACACGAATCTGAAGAGATCCAACAAAATTTCCTTGTGCGTTTCGAGAAAATCGCGAAAAACTGATAATTTTTGGCACTTTTTTTAGTTTTTCGCTTGCAACTGCTCAATGACGCATCCTACGGAAAATTGTACCCTGTTCTTTTTTTAAGAGGATCAAGTTCTGCTACTACTAGTTCCCGAGCTACTGGCAAAAATGCGCAGAAAAACGTGGTTTTTGGGCCGCTTTTTTTTCGCGTTTTTTGTCGCATAACTGATACCACTGATTTTTCTAGTAGGTTTCAATGCTTTTCACTTATGTAAAATTCAATTCTGAGCCACTTTGATTTCATTACATTTTCCGATTGGAATAGCCGTTTTTAAGTTGCTGCTGCCTTAGTAATTTGTATTAATTTTAACAAAAGAGGCTAAAAATACCATTTCACAAAAATCAATACCGGTGAAACGGCTGGGTCAATTGTGACAAATGAAAGAACGATTCGACGCAGAATTCAATGCTTTCCAAAAAATGAGAGGGTAACATTTCCCGTATAATGCGTCATTAAGGAGTTATAAGCAAAAGGCTGTAAAAAGTGCCAAAAATGAGCAGTTTTTCGCGATTTTCTCAAAACGCACAAGGAAATTTTGTTGGATCTCTTCAGATAAGTGTTCCTCACCCCAAAAAACATAGAATGAGGTGAAAAAATCGAAGACCAGATTTTTGTCTACGTGAAACTACCGTTTGACTGGACTAATAGTCTAAATAAGGGAATGAGAAAACTAAGCGTAGTGACATACTAGAGGCGATTTCCACTTTTCGGGTTTAATTTCCAGATGTGATTATATATTTATCCGTCTAGGAAAAAAATCCGAAAAGCGAAAATCGCCTCTGGTTTGTCACTGCGGTAATGAAAACAATCACTCAAGTCGAAACATTGAAGTTTGAAAAGTACTTTATTAGAAAATGCTGCTGCCACGGCACGTTAAAATCGGTATTCACACCCAAAAATTACAAATTTGTGAAAGATTTGATTAAATAAGTCACATATTTAATATGGAGACCTAATCCTACTCTTCTATCAACCCCTTAATGTGGACAATTAGCGAGGGGGAAATGTGGACATTTATTGCATCAACTTTTTTATTAATACACTCCCTAGTCCCTCTATTTCTTATCCTTGCTCGCTGAATTGCTAATTTCGGCTCAAATCAAATGACTCCAGTTGTACGTCTGTTTAGTTGCTTCACCAATAAGACACTCGTGCAGAAAACCGCAAGAGGTCTGCTCCTTTGTGTTCGTGCTGCATGAATGTAGATAACCATGTGATTTCATTGGACAATATTGAAAAATTGAATGAACTCAGGTGATTTTCGTCAAAAGTGTGTTTTAGCGAAATCTGTACTGAATCTCGTGTGTGATGTCTTCACATAATTTGCTCGTTGGCCGTAATTGTTGGTTGCTCTAAAATGCCTTGCCCCATGCTGACTCCATCCACATTTTAATTGCAGTCCACAGAACGCCGAATCAAAAGATGAAGCATTAGAAGCAAACTTGGAGCCACCTGAACTGCCACTTGATTCTACACATGCCATTGATGACGAAATGATGGGGCTGGCAGCCCATGCTCTTCTCCAACTTCGTTATTCCTCTCCGCCACCTTCTTGTACATGCTCTAACATCCCCGTTTCTACTGCAGAAAAATGCGTTCAAGCGAGCACCCAAATTTCTAACAAAGTTACTTTTATTGAATTCTTAAGAAATGACAAAAATCTGTACAGTGTCACTGGCCTTCCGTCCCTGAAATTATTATCTGTCCTTTCTGTTCATGTGGAAAGACTTACCATTTTTACCAAATCCAATTCAAAATTGTTGCTTTCCACCGATGAGAGAATCATTCTTTCCCTCATGAAGTTAAAACTAAATTTAAATTTTAATTGCCTCTCCGTTTTTTTCGGGGTTTCACATCAAACAGTCATAAATTATTTTAACTTCACAATTCCGCAGCTTGTTTCTATTTTCAAAGATTTCATCCCCTGGCCCTCAAAAATGAAAATTACCAAAAATATGCCGACGTCATTCAGTAATTTCAGCGACACACGTGTCGTAATTGACTGCTCAGAAACTTTCTTGGAGTCTACAAATTGCCTGGCATGTCGCATAAAGACATACTCCCACTACAAGGGGCATCATACCATTAAATATCTCATTGGTATTGCCCCCGATGGCCTGATAACCTTTTGCAGTAAGGCTTATGGAGGAAGGGCATCGGACAAGGCAATTACGGTCCAGAGCGGCATCTTGGACCTACTAGAACCCGGCGATGCCATAATGTGTGATAAAGGGTTCAGGATAGAGAAAGAATGTAGCGATAGGAACCTGAAATTGTACAGGCCTCCTTTCGTTGGAAAAAAAAAACAGCTTTCTCCAGAAGAAGGTCGGATAAATAGCGAGATCGCGAGAGCTCGAGTGCATGTGGAGCGAACAATTCAGAGGATGAAAACTTTTAAATTATTAACGGACAAATTTAGTTGGAATCTCGTGGGCCACATTGACAACATTTTAACTATAATTTGTGGCATTACAAATTTAAGCCCTCCCACCATGAATCTCGACAAATTCTAATTTTTCACGTTTCGTTTGTGTTTTTTGTTCTGTTTTTCATTTTTATTCACATCATTATTACGGTTATTGTTTGTTTTGTGTCCTTTCATATTATTCATACTCATTCCTCGTTTTTGTTCACTACCTTTATCTGTGCATAGTTCAGTAAGCGTGGTTTTGTGTTAAAATTGCGTTTTATTTCCTACTAAAAATGGCAAATAATGCTCCAAATATACGTGTCCTAATTTAATTAACATTTTTTTAGTAAATTCCAAATCAAATATGATCTTAATTATAAATACGTCTTTATCTTTACCGCAATAAACTACAAAATCGCAATCAGAAGTATTTGTTATTAACATGCCTATTTGAGTTTGTGCGTAATACGCATGCTTCTGTTTTAAGCTATAATTTCCGTCCTTGAAATTCAAGTAGTCAAGACTGGGAAGAACTTCTTCAATTGACTTTTCTCGCCCCGCTAAGGGACTTTTCACCTCCAGTAGGCGGAAATAACCGTTCATCTCGAACTCAGCGATCCCGTCGGGGCTGAAACCGAGCGACGGCAGGTTGGGAGTACACATGAAACCCAATCTGTGCACTCTGCAACCCACTTTTGCCGCGTACGCCGCAATGGCTTGACCTTCACTTTTTTGGCCATATTTGGTGGCGAAATTGCCAGCAAATTTGGGCCAAACAATCTTTGAAATTTTGTTTGGCCAGTCCACGGGACCTTGTCCACTTCCATAAGTGAACAAACTGTACGCAGTGCTGCCAGTAATCCTCAATTGGCGCTGCTTGAGCCACTCTTTTGAAGAAGCTTGCTGATGGGTCCTCAGCGCAATGCCAACAGCTTCGCTGATTGTCACAGCAACCTTGTCCTCAAAAAAATCCTTTTCCTCCTGAGATCGCGCTTGAAGTAGAAAAAAAAACTCGTCTCGTACTTCCGCATACATAGAGTTGGATGAGCCCAGAAGTTTCGTGCACAGTTCTTCAGATTTCTGGTGTTTCGAAGTTGCTCTTTCCGCTTCGTGAATGGCCAATGCTGAGCCGCTGCAACCTTTTAGCCCCAAAAGGGCCTTTAGTATCAAAAATGATTAAGTTTCTTAGTCGTACTGGTACCTACAACTTAGTACGTCGTTTCTACGTTCTTCTTTCATCCGTTCGCTAATGTCTGCCATAACAACATCTTTATATAGGAGGGGTGGCTCTTTAAAATGGCAGAACGACGCAACAGGCTTTGACTCGTACATTTCCTTGCACGTCTTTTTCAGTTTGCCCCAACTTTGGCGAAGGTCGGTGCAACTGATTCTTTTCAAGTCTTCGAGGGCAGTAATCCTACATTACAGAACAACATGAATATAAAACAATAAAAATTGAATTAAAGATAAAACCTCACCTATTCAAAAGAAGCAAAAAGGCTGTTACGTGCTTGCATTTGCCGGTTCCCGCTTTGCAAGTGCATGAACACTCTATAATTTCTCCTTTATCGATTTTAGTTGTAATTTCGTGGGGGGGACTGTCTAAGCTGGACGTCTGTAGACACAGAGCGAAAAACTCCACAGTATCCCCACACTCGCTGACCACACCACACTCAACGATATGATTTGCCTTCAAGACGGCCGAACCCTCAGTAAATGGACGCTTAAAATCCCCTATGAAATCCATTATTTGAGGGAGACCAACGATGTCGGAGGTTACGTCCATCTGAAATACAAATACAATTTATAAGGGGCAGTTGAGCCGATGCTAAAAAGGATTAGTTTCGATACTACTCATTGCTACAGCAGAACAATATTAGTTAGGCGTCGTTAAAATAGCGATAAAAAGGCATAATTTGGGAGTTTAAGAATCTGCCCCAGGAACGCTAAACTAATTTTTTAGTTCGCGTTGAAGGACAGGAAAAATTGGGCTGGCTAAAATGTGAATAGAGTTATTACTCCGGAGTTAGCAGAGCTACCTGAAAAAGCTCTGAAAAAGGAGTGTTCGTAAAGGACGGTGGCAATAGGCCAGAGCAGTGGACTGTATTTTGAAAGACAATGGGGTAGAATTGAATGGAAACAAGGAAAATCGGTACACACCTGATTAAGACAAATCCACTCCGCGGATGCACAAAAGGGTGCGAAACGGGTCGGCAAAGGTCGAAAATAGTCCAAATCCGCGAGTGGAAAAAACAAACAAATTTTAGCTGCGAGTCGACACGTGTACGTAACTTCGCGGGTTGACGGTTGTAAAACAAGTGTGTGTGTGGATAGAAGGTTGTAAAAATCAAAGGAGGGGGATTTAGGATGCCCTTATATGGCACCACCTTACGGATGGGAATAAAAATGAGGGAAATACAAAATTATGAAATAAATATAAAACTAACTTTAGCGAACAAGGAGCTCTGGAAAAGCTGAAAAAGGAATACTTACCTACGGCAAAGTCGATGATAGACTACTAGACAGTCCAAAGAGAGCAGATAACTATCCAGGAAAGTAACAATGCAAAGAAAATTTAAAACTTAAATAAATACACGACATCCATCGTAAATTATCACGAAATAACGTTTGAAGCACGGGTCACGTCGACTCTCAATACGATTAAGGCAGGAATTTCTACATGTAACCAGCCAGGGTTTAGTTTCGCGTGATAAGGCTAGAGGTCAGCCACTCCGATTTGAATGGCCAATAACAATGTTTATAACTGTACTTTTTAGGAGACGAGAAGAACCAACTAATTCTTCATATGTGTGCAGCTGTCATTTCCCTAATGCAGACAAATCCCTTGGTCTTGTTATATTTGAACACAACAAAGAAAAGCGTTTTACTTTCCAATCACCACAGAAAAAGAAAGCTGTTAGTCGAGCGAAGCCTGGTGTACCTAGCAGTGTTCAGGAACAGGACGGGTAAGCCTCAATAAGATAACGTTAGACTCATTTGTTGGCTTCTAAACCTTTTTGGACTTGTTTGATATTTCAAAAATGTGTGTTAGGCATCGCTCGAAATCTTTTAATTTGATGAACACCACACGAACGCGTGTGAGTAAAAGTTTGTTTGGAGTCACTGGTTATAAACCTCCTTCTTCATGACGTCACACTAATAGCCCAAATTACGTTTTATAAACACGTGAGAATTTTGTGCACTTTTCAAGCCACACCCTATCTATTGTCGGAAAAAAAAACTCTTTCGGAGCCAAGCTCCCTGCACATCATATCATCCTGTTACAAGTGTGGCGTCCCTTCACATTTTTACATAAAAACATCAGTTGTTCGGTTTTTCTTTGTTAGAAAAATATAGACTTTCGTTCTCTGACTTACGCGGTCTCGTTTTTCTTGTACACGCTTACAACTGGTGACCCCGACTTCACTCGTAGTATTATGGCTCAACCGGCTAATGACGACGCGTTTATAGAGCCACAACGCATTTCAAGTGTCTCCGTTCGGCTACCTCCGTTTTAGCGCCACTGGCCCGATCTTTGGTTCCGCCAAGTCGAAGCTCAGTTCGACTTACCAGCCAACCGTATCACTCAGGACACTACGAAATTCAATTACGTCGTTTCCACTCTCGACATGGACGTCCTCGAATACGTCAGTGACATCATCAACCACCCGCCTGCGACCCACAAATACGATGCCCTGAAAACAGCGCTTCTTTCCGCTTTCACCGACACCGACGAACACAAATTCACCAAACTCCTCCACGAGGTCGAACTTGGAGACGATAAACCGTCACAACTTTGGAGGCGCATGAAGGAGCTCGCCGGCACTCAAATATCTGACGACGCGCTCAAAACTTTGTGGCTCATCTTCGTCTTCCGTCCAATCATTCTCGCCATCAGTTCCGAACCTTTACCGATTCTCACAAAATTAGCCGAAAAAGTTTTCGGAGCTGCTGACCGTGGACGACATCACTTCCTTCCTCCAGAGTCAACACATTCCCCTTCCGAACCCACAACTTCCGCACCTTCTTCTTCCACCCTTCTCGACGCGATCCAACGGCTCACTCAACGCCTTACCGACCTTGAACAACGTTCAACCCCCTCGCTGATACGCCGTCGCTACAGATCACCTTGTCCCAAACCAGAACTACACACTTCACCCCCAAAAACAGGTTTCTGTTATTATCACGAAAGGTTCGGTAACAAAGCTCAAAACCGTCGTTTCCCCTGTTCCTTTTCTTCAAAAAACTAATGTTCCGATCGCAGGTAGCGGCAAGCGATCGCCGTAACTCGACACGCCGCCTATTTGTCACCGACAAAACAACCAAAGCTCGTTTCCTCATCGACTCAGGCGCCGACGTAAGCGTCATTCCCTGCACGCGCCGCGACAAAAATAATGGCCCACAGAAGTGCGATCCCTACGTATAGTTCCCGCTTTCTCTCACTCGATTTCGGTCTTCACTGTTCATTTCGATGGCCCTTCGTCCCACAGAGGTAACATACCCCATTATCGGAGCCGACTTCTTGGCACACTTCGATCTTCTCATCGACCTCCGTCGTCATCGTCCGTTGGATGGCACTCCTCAACTTTCTGTCGCTGGTGTTCATCCTTCAACTGCACCGTCGAATAACCCAGCACGCCTGAACCTCTGTGACACGACGAATAAGTTTGCCGCGTTGCTCACGCAATTCCCTGAGATCGTTCAAACTCCCTCCTTTCCACGCCCATCTCTACCACACAATACCCAGCACGCAATCGAAACCACCGGACCACCTGTTCGTTCCCGCTTTCGACGTCTTCACCCCGACAAGTTGAAAGCTGCCAAAGCAGAATTCCAAACAACGCTAGACCTCGGCATCTGTCGTCCCTCTAAATCTTGTTGGTCTAGTCCGCTCCACCTCGTTCCTAAAAAAGACGGCACCTGGCGACCTTGTGGTGATTTCCGACGCCTAAACGCTGTCACCAAACCTGACCTCTACCCTCTCCCTCATCTTCACGATTTCACGTCCAATCTTCACGGAACGACAATTTACTCGAAGCTAGGTCTCCTTCGAGCATACAACCAAATACCAGTCGCACCTTCCGACATCGAAAAAACAGCCATCATCACACCTTTCCGGCCTTTTTGAATTTCCGATGATGTGTTTTGGTTTACGCAACGCCGGTCAATCATTTCAGCGATTTATGGATGAAATACTTCGCGACCTTCTATTCATCTTCGTTTACCTCGACGATGCGCTTATCGCTTCCAAATCTCCCCCAGAACATCTGGAGCATCTCACTCTCGTTTTCCAGCGTTTCAGGAGCTACGGACTCCATCTTAACGTGAACAAATGTGTTTTCGGCGTAACCGAAGTAGACTTCTTAGGTTTCCGAGTCACACCGTCCGGCACTTCACCACTTCCTCAACGTGTTCGTGCCCTCACCGAAGCTCCTCGACCTACAACCTTTCAATCCTTGCGTCGTTTCCTCGGAACCATAAATTTCTACCGCCGCTTCATTCGCCGCGCGGCCTGGGCCCAAATCACGCTTCACGACGCCTTAAAAACTAGCAAAAGCGAAATATCTCCCATCTGATGGACTGATCAGTTGATTGAGGCCTACGACCATTGCCTGCAAGATCTCGCTGACGCTACCCTTCTCGTTCACCCCAAGCCTGACTCACCCTTGACCCTTTTCGTCGACAAACCGCATCAACAAACCGACGGTACCTGCCAACCGCTAGCGTTTTTCTCTCGGAAGCTCAGTGAAACCGAACGACGGTACAGTGCCTATGACAAAGAGCTTCTAGCAATTTACGCTTCAGTCAAGCACTTTCGGGACTTCGTCGAGGGTCAACAACTCGCAATTTTCACAGACCACAAGCCCCTCATTTTCGCTTTCAAGCAAAAACCAGAAAAGGCGTCCCCTCGTCAATTTCGTCACTTAGATTTTGTAGCGCAGTTCACGACCGATATTCGACACATCAAAGGAAGTGACAACGTCGTAGCAGATTACCTTTCCCGAGTCGACTCCATTCATATTTTCGATTTCACAGTCGTCGCTAAAATTCAAGAAGCAGACGACGAGCTAAAAAAGCTCTGCCTCAATTCGTCACTCAATCTTCGTCGAGAATGCATACCTGGCCTCAACATATCGTTATTTTGCGACGATAGACACCGCGTTTTTATTCCCTTATCCCTTCGTCGTCAAGCGTTCGCTCTAATTCACAACAGCGCACACCCATCTCCGAAGCGTACATCACAACTAATTCGTGAACGATTTGTTTGGCCCGGAATTGAGCGAGACTCCAGATCTTGGGCAAGAAACTGCCTTCAATGTCAGAAATCCAAAATTGGACGTCATACCCGTAGTCCTCTCGGTGTTTTCCCTCCCGTCGACGCACGTTTTCAATGCGTCCACTTGGACATCATTGGTCCACTTCCCCCATCACACGGTATGCACTACATCCTCACCTTGATCGACCGTTTTTCTTCCTGGCCCGAAGCCATACCCATTCAATCAATCTCCACCGAAACAGTGGCTAACGCTCTTTTCAAGGAATGGATCGCCCGTTACGGCGTTCCCGCTAAGATCATCACCGACAGAGGTCGACAATTCGAGTCCAATCTTTTCCGAATTCTCAACTACCGCCTCGGGATTCGTCATTTTCGTACGACAGCGTACCATCCGCAGTCCAATGGTAAACTTGAAAGATGGCACCGCTCTCTTAAAAACGCTCTCAAATGCCATAACTCTACCGATTGGTGTTCACTTCTACCAATCGTTCTGCTCGGTTTGCGAAACGTGCCAAACCAATCTGGCCATTCCGCTGCAGAACTTCATTTTGGCTCTACACTACGATTACCCGGTGAATTCTTCGATCCACCTGACCCGTCCACCGTCAATCCGTCACAACTCCTTCAGCGACTTCAAGAGTTTTTTCGTCATGTCCGGCCAGCCACCGACATCCACAACTCCTCACAAAAAAACGTTCGTTCACCCTCACCTCTCTTCGGCTGAGCAAGTTTTCGTTCGCGTCGATTCCACCAGAAAACCACTTCAACAACCTTATGATGGACCTTACCCTGTCCTCGAAAGAAACGACAAATATTTCACACTGGACATACACGGCAAGAAAACTTTTGTTTCGATCGACCGTCTAAAACCTGCGTTTCATCTACCAACTCAACACCTTCGAGACGTCCACTAACTCGACTACGTGGCCTATCCCATCTTTCTGCGCGACACTCTCGTCTTCCTCGCGTTCACTGGGAGGGGGGTTAATGTGGCGTCCCTTCACATTTTTACATAAAAACATCAGTTGTTCGGTTTTTCTTTGTCAGAAAAATATAGACTTTCGTTCTCTGACTTATGCGGTCTCGTTTTTCTTGTACACGCTTACACCTTCACCAAGTTTACCGTCTCTTCATGAAATTCTCTTGTTTCTGGGTTAATTTTCTTGGGTAGTTTGAGTCCTAAGGACACAGTTTTATTAGATAAATGACGTGTTATAAGCTGAATCGGCTACATCGGCCATAAAATGGCGCATTCACACTATTCAGAGCAGAAACTTAGTGTGAAAGAGCAAGAGTATACCGTGAACAATAGCGTACCGAGGTAAGAGTAAGGGGGGCGGACCACCCAGGGCCAACTATCAGAGAGGGCCCCCGAAAAGCTTAAACATGGAAAAAATGATGATTTCTAGGTTCATGTTCATAAATTTAGGTACGTGAAATGGAGTGACTTGGCTCCTTTCAACGTATTTCAGCCCGTCCGACTTGGAGAATGAAACGTTACTGGTGATCAGCAAACAGTGCGGCTAAATATTCGATCGAGCCCACAAAAGCGCAATTCTGACGTCTAAAATTGATAAAACTTGCGCCTTTTGAAAGCAAATTCGCGGTTAAAATTGAGAAAAAAACCCTGATTCCCAAGTTTCTTTAGGCCCTTAAGCAGATAAAATTGAGAAGGCGCGTTGGGGCGAGTAGGCTGCAAACAAATTTGGAAAAAGTGCTAATATTCGTGGCTAAAACGTGCAAAAAAGCGCTCATTCCTGGTTTCTCGATGCAACTTTCAGTCCATAATTTAGAAAAACAGATTCTTGGTATATAGTGGCAATTTTACGGCTAAAATGTAGCAAAAAACCGCTAATTGAGCAAATCGAGAAAAATCGCCTAATCCGTCGATTAATTTGAGTAAAAGCGTTAATTCGCGAATAACCTGTAGGAAAAACGTTAATTTGCAGATAAAAATGAAAAAAAAAATCACTTATTTGCGGCTAAACTTGAGAAAACGCCAATCCGTATCTTATAAAAGATAACACGAGGCTAAAACTAAGAAAAGCGCTAATCCATAACTAAATTGAAATTAATGGCCAATGTGGGGCTAAAATGTAAAACAAACGCCTTACTGATGGCTAATATTGAAAAAATCACTAATTACTGCGGCTAAAATTAAGAAAACTCTAAATTTCAGTTGAAATTGAGAAAAAGGGCTCATTCGCGGATAAAACTTGAGCAAAACGCCAATGTGTAGCAAAAATTTATAAAAATCGCTAATTCATGGAATAAAAAATGATAATTTAACGTTCAAATTCAGAAAAGTGCTAATTCCCTGCTGAAAATTGAGAAAAAACGCTAATTCGCCGATAAAATGTACCAAATTGAAAATACGCCTCGTTATTCTTGGCTTCTGAATGCAACTTATTTGAGGCTAAAACAGAAAAAGCATGAATACAGAGCAGATACTAAGGAGCCTCAAAGAGTTATCCGCCCCGGGCCACGATAGGTGTAGGTCCGCCAGTGGCTGTGAAATGTAATCCCCCCCCCCCACCCCCTCTGAGCCAAAATGCCCATTGAGCACATTAAAATAAAATTTTCGAGGGGGTTTAGCCTTCCAAAGCACAAATTTCGTGGATTTGGATCCCAAAGAACCAAATTTCTCGGGTTTTAATCACCCAAAAAGACCAACCAAGGAGGACGAAACAGTTGATTCCACTTTTCAGTCACATTTCACTTTTTTAAGGTCTTGACTGGAATTGTCTTGGTTAGATGGCTAGAATTAACAGTTTTCACCCCTTTAAGCCCGAATTTCAAAGATTTGGCCCTTTGAAAAATCAATTTTGAAGGAATGATTCCCTCAAAATCCAAATTTGTGGGGTTGACTATTGAAAGTCATATTTCACGGGATTCAAGATAGCAATTTCACACGTTTGTAGCCTTCATAGAAGTAATTTCGCGGATTCGGCCCTAAGGGAACGCAATTTTCCTGTTTTGGCAAATTCGAGAAACAACTCCACGTTTTTGTCTCCATAAAAACAAGCAACTCCGGTGGTTATATTTGGCTTTTTCAAAGCTCAAAGTTTGCAGATCTGGCTGCAGATCTGACTGGTGAACCGGAATCATGTTGTGGAAGGTGCGAACGATAATTTTTCGGAGGTAAATTCAACACGATTTGAACGACTTTACGTATACGTATACAGCGATCTTTCATCAAGGTGATTGGTGGTGGTTTGGGAACTGTGAACCATTCCCAGCCGTCGTAGCCCCCTTTGTCAGGGTGCGAGGGCTTTAATTCACATTTTTTTTTTTTTTAAGGATCATAAATTCCCCGTAAATCCCTGCTCTGAGCTACTCTTAAGGAAGTGTCACCCTCACCCCCTCCCACTACTAAAGTTTTCGTTTTTAACATTTCAAAACTTGGCAAAACTTTTTTCTTTAGCATAGAAAACAACTTACTGCTCCCTCTTTTGAATGATTCTTTTTTTTTAGCACTTTCTATATTTAACAATTTAAATAAAATTGAAGCGTTTTGCCCTGTACAATACAGCAACAGAGTGTCTAAATTGTTCAAATTTTCTTCCTTGCGTTTTTCTTTTGTTTTCTTCAAGACTCAAAATGACAAAATGTCTGGAGTTTTAAGACCTTCGTAGCCCCCCCCCCTCCCCCATCACTGTCAACTACGAGATATTCACAAAGGTTTTAAAAGCACTCAGTCACGAAAACCCCCTAAGGCTTCAATTAGTGTAGAAGTAGAGAAAAGGTAAAGCAACCCCCTCGCGAAAGTGTAAGTGGTGGAGGGAGGTGGTGGTGGAATAAGAAGCTTTGTTTTGACAGTTTGCTAACCCCCCCCCCCCACCGCCACAAGATGCTCTTTCTGAGTGTGTAGGTTAGGAGGTGGTAGGGTCTTGAAATAATGGGTTGAACGGGTAACGGTGTACAGATACAGGTATGAAAATGATACCGGTGGTAAATTTTAGTTGGGGGGGGGGGGTAAGCCTCCTTCACATTTATAGAAAATGTGAGTTCGTTAATTTTTCCAAGTAGACTTGTTATAAACTTCAGACTTCCGGTCAATTCGATGTGTAATCACTTCTTTAACTATTTAAATTAACTATTAAAAGTTTTTTTTTTTTTTTTTGAAATTCGAAAAACTTACCAAAACAAATTAGAGTCGATTTATTTTTTTTTATTTTTATGACGAGCGCCAACGAAACATTTTAAATTTTTTATAGTCGCCCCAGTAGTGTGTTTATCCTCCGAACTCGTCTGTTTTTCAAAGGGTCGGGAGAGTGAAGCAGCTACGAAAGGCGCGAATGCAACTGAAAAGGGCCCCGCTGTTTTACTACTCAAGAGAATCTCACCCCCCCAAGTTTTAAACCCACCCACCCCGCTACCCACCCCCAAAACAATGGAAACTTTACCCTTTTTCCTCCTTTTTTCACACTTCCCCTCCACGCCACCTAAAAACCATTCGGGACCCTATTTTGCGTTTTCTTTTTATTCCGAGGGACCAAAAAAAAAAAGAAGGAAAGAAGAAGAGAAGCCGATGAATAAATAATCGCACTTCTTCAAAAATTGAGACAAAACATTCCCCACCCCTTCTTCTAGAATTAGCGTTAAAAGTTGCGCTTCAATTTATTATAAATAAATGAAATGCCGAAGAATGAAACAAATACTTTTATTTATCTTCCCCACAATGCATTATCATAATGTTTAAATAAATAATTCAAAGATAAGGTGGAAATAAAAAAAAAGAAGTAGGAGAGCCATCAAAATTTGATTGCCCCGTTGAAAATGAGAGACAGTTTCGTTAGAAAATCGAGAAAGTTTTATCTTTCCTCTCCGCATTCTTTTATTTTTCTTTATTTTTCACGCTAACAAAGCTGCGCTCCGTTTTCTTTTCTCGTGAAAAAAATGGCGATTAAAAATTGTTGTGAACAAAAAGAGGAATTTCCTTTTTTCACTATGCACACAAGTTACTCGTTCTATGGTTACGCGGGCGATGGTGTTCATTTGTTGGCCGTTTCACTTTTGATAGTTCACATTATTTTCCGTAAATCATGTCAGGGTGAGAGCGTCTTAATTTTATAATCACCTTCAGACTTCCGGTCAATTCGATGTGTAATCACTTCTTTAACTATTTAAATTAACTATTAAAAGTTTTTTTTTTTTTTTTGAAATTCGAAAAACTTACCAAAACAAATTAGAGTCGATTTATTTTTTTTATTTTTATGACGAGCGCCAACGAAACATTTTAAATTTTTTATAGTCGCCCCAGTAGTGTGTTTATCCTCCGAACTCGTCTGTTTTTCAAAGGGTCGGGAGAGTGAAGCAGCTACGAAAGGCGCGAATGCAACTGAAAAGGGCCCCGCTGTTTTACTACTCAAGAGAATCTCACCCCCCCAAGTTTTAAACCCACCCACCCCGCTACCCACCCCCAAAACAATGGAAACTTTACCCTTTTTCCTCCTTTTTTCACACTTCCCCTCCACGCCACCTAAAAACCATTCGGGACCCTATTTTGCGTTTTCTTTTTATTCCGAGGGACCAAAAAAAAAAAAGAAGGAAAGAAGAAGAGAAGCCGATGAATAAATAATCGCACTTCTTCAAAAATTGAGACAAAACATTCCCCACCCCTTCTTCTAGAATTAGCGTTAAAAGTTGCGCTTCAATTTATTATAAATAAATGAAATGCCGAAGAATGAAACAAATACTTTTATTTATCTTCCCCACAATGCATTATCATAATGTTTAAATAAATAATTCAAAGATAAGGTGGAAATAAAAAAAAAGAAGTAGGAGAGCCATCAAAATTTGATTGCCCCGTTGAAAATGAGAGACAGTTTCGTTAGAAAAATCGAGAAAGTTTTATCTTTCCTCTCCGCATTCTTTTATTTTTCTTTATTTTTCACGCTAACAAGCTGCGCTCCGTTTTCTTTTCTCGTGAAAAAAATGGACGATTAAAATTGTTGTGAACAAAAAGAGGAATTTCCTTTTTTTCACTATGCACACAAGTTACTCGTTCTATGGTTACGCGGGCGATGGTGTTCATTTGTTGGCCGTTTCACTTTTGATAGTTCACATTATTTTCCGTAAATCATGTCAGGGTGAGTAGCGTCTTAATTTTATTAATCACCCCCCACCACCACCACCACCACCACCAACAACGACCTTCTCTGTTGGTAAATATGCTTTATTCGTGTTTATTTACTCGATGATTTGACGAGATACATTATAAAGTGAAAAGGGAGTCAGGTGAGTGGTGAGGCGCCGCGCCGCTGCCTCACGACCGCCTTCTATCGCTTTCCTTATTCGTTGTTGAAAATTTTGTGGTGTTGGACAATATTTTTATGTAGAATGTGAACCTCAGGCACACGTTCACAGCGTTTACAATGCCGTCGCAAAAATAAAACCTCCAGGAAAATTCCTTTCAAAACGCGAAGGAAATAGCTCCCTTGGGACGTCGCGTTTCTTTTTTTTTTTATCGTATATGCATAGGCGTGAAAATCCCTCGGCAAGCGCATAGAAAATCCGCGCATTTACTTTTTTTCTCTCTTTTTTTTTTTATGCCGCCTTGGAGCGTTCCTTTCTATTTTGTCACACTCAATCCCCCTCCCCCCCATAGCACCGCTCACCATAGTGTGATACTTTTTTTTTTTTTATAGTCGAATTTTACGCACGTTGACAAGGTTTTTACTGCTTGTGGTGAGCAGGAGTGGCAGGGCGGGGTGGGGGGATCCCATCTCGCAAAACGTTTCTGACTTGTCAATCTTTCAACCTCCCGCGTGGTGATTGGGGGGACCATCACCAGAATTAGTGATATATCCTATTTTTTTTCTCGCCGAAATTCAATACATTCCAGGATCAGCCCCTCCCCTTTCCCTTCCCCTTTGACAACCATAAAAGTCAATTTTTCAATTCAATTCCGCACTTTGACTCACGCGATTCTCGTCCATCATTCAATCTCTCTCTGGGGGACTGGAAGAAGGATGGTGCCGAGTGGTAGGGGAGGGCTAGGGTGATGGTTTCATTTCAAAATCCCCACGTTTTTCTTTATTATTTTTTTTTTTTTTAACGTGGATAACGTTTTTTTCGCGTACATCGTGACGAATGACGAAGTCATACTTAATAACCCTCTCAGTCCCATAAAAACGGACAAAAAGGCATCGTCGGAAGCTAAACACAATGCTCTCTAGGACGTTATAGTGGTGGGAAACAGTTCAAAGAATTATACGAAAAAATGCCCTTCTACATGGATTTTAGCCCGAAACTCGGCCGCAACGCCACAATTTAGCCCCTAAAACTAAATATTTGGCTAGAAAATTGCGATTTTAATTTTTTAAAAAATTGACTTAGCGGATTTTTGCTATATGAAAAACCAATTTCGCCGATTTCTCTTGCTGAAATATAGTATACGGGGTGCGGCAGATAATGTGGACCACCCATTTTATGAAATATTTCATAAAGTTAGGTCAAATTTGGGCCCTACCGGGGCTCAATAAAAATTTTTGGGCTACAGATATGAAATCCTCACCTAAAATCAAGGGGACATAACTCCGAGCACCATTCCAATATCATCAATAATAGCGGAGAAAAATGGGTGGTCCACATTATCTGCCGCACCCTGTATTGTACAACGAGTGAGTAACATGTGAATTTACTTGCTAGTAGTTTATACTACAACAAGCACAAAGTAGTAGTCTACAATACAACGAGCAAGGAAATTCACTTTTATCACGAGTTGTGCGTGCTATTTTTCTCGCGGCGGAGCTCGCTTCATAAAAAAAGTAGTTTGACAAGGAAATGTGTTAATGTTATTTTAAAAGAAATTAAGACTACTATCTATCACTAATGCGAGTCAGTGTGAAGGTTACGGGAACTTGTGAGAATCTTATTGCTAGTAGAGGGACCGCACGCGCTCTACCGGTCAAACAAGAGCAACTACCATTTTTTGCTCGGCCACGAATGAGTAAAAAACAACTTTACTCACTAGTGAGTAAAGTTGTTATTTACCCATTGTGATTTTTGAGGCCAGTAAAAACCAACTTTACTCCTTCTTCGTGGAATATAAATGGTATACTTTACGAAATGTTCGACTTCTCTCGACGAAATGGGCCACTTTCTCGCCCTAGGGCGAGAATATTACCCGAGTGCGAGAGAATGTAAAAAAAAAAAAAAGAAGAAAAAAAAAATAAAATCTGAAATCTTACAAGCAATAGAATTCAGCTGTGTTAAAATAGGCTAAAATAGGCCCCGCTCACTTCATCTCACTTTAAAGAATTTTGAAGCCTCTCCATTTTACTCTTTCTTCCTCCATAAGACTTCTGCGGGTTATCATGTGAAATAACGCCAAAAAATAATGAAAGGTTAGTACTTTCAGCACTAATAGTGCAGCTCCGGACGACAAACGAATAGACCTCTTGTATGTGTTAGGCTCAGGGATGGGCAAAATAATTTGAAAATGTATTTTAAATACAAAGCCCAAAATACTTTCAAAAATGTATTTTAAATACCAAAGTACAAATACTTTTTGAATTGTATTTTGAACAAAATACAAATACAATTTAAAATACTTTTCTACTTTTCAAAAATTCGATTTCGATGGCAAATAGTTGCGAAAAACACGAAAAATAAATAATTCAAAAATATTAGGACCTTCAATAGACAAGTTGACAAAATGTAGCTGCGCGAAATGGCCCTGCTGCCGATGCGCAAAAAAAAAGTAGACAAGTTATTAAAGGTCCGTGAGATAAAGTAGGTAAGAACGTTTGAGAACAATTTGGTTTATTTAACAAAAAGAAAAAGGGGTGGAAACATGTGTTGAATTAATAAACGTTAGAATTGTCATCAACACTCCCCCTCCAGGAGACCGTATCCAGGAGACCGAGTGAGTTACGTAATTTCACAAATTTCGTGTGACCCAATCCTTTAGTCAGAAGATCGGCAATTTGCTCTTCGGTTGACACGTATCGAAGTTGAATGATATTTTCTTCTATAAGGTCCTTCAGGAAATGGAAACGGACGTCGATGTGTTTTGACTGTTTAGTTTCCAACGTGTTCGCCATTCTGATTGTTGACAAATTATCTTCATAAATAGTAACAGGTGTCACTGGTCCGTCTAACATTTCTGCCATAAGTCTGGAAAGAAAAATGCATTCAGTAGCAGCTGTTGCAAGCGCTACAAACTCTGCCGAGCAGCTCGAAAGAGTGACTAGTGGTTGTTTTTGGGTCCTCCAAGCTACAGTGTTCCCGAAAGCCTTGAAAATGTAGCCCGACACGCTTCTTCTGTCTTCGACATCGTTAGCAAAGTCGGCATCTGCGAAACCAATTAGTGACTCACAGTTACTCTTGACATACTTCAGTCGAAGATCTTTTGTGCCATGAAGATATCTCAGCACTTGCTTCAGATAAGACATTCTGGAACCTACTAAAATATGAAACAGCAAAACGTATATCGGGGCGGGTTCCCAGCATCAAATACATCAACCCTCCGACCAGTTCCTGTAAGTCGTATGTAAGTCGATTTCTTGATATACAGGCATGGATCGGTACTTGACCTGGTAAAACCTAAACCTTTCAGAAAAATGTTAAGTCTGTCATACCAGCATTTGGGAGATTCTTTTAGACCATAGAGAGACCTTTTTAATTTACATACAAGCCCATCGACACTGGCCAAACCTTTGGGAGGGTACATGTAGACTGGTTTTGTCAAATATCCATTCAGGAAAGCGTTTTTGATATCTAGCTGTGAAAAAACAAGGTCTTGATTAACAATCAACGACAGAAGAGTTCTCGCTGTAATCATTCTCGCAACCGGAGCATAGATTTCTTCTTTCAATACCTCCCCCTGAAGAAACCCTCGAGCCACCAACCGAGACTTACGAATTTTTTGACTTCCGACGTTCTTTTCCTTGAAAACCCATCGAGAATCAATAATTTTAACGCCTTCTGGTGGTTCAACCAAATCCCACGTATGATTTCTCTTTAGAGCAGCCAACTCTTCGTCAATTGACGGTTGCCACCCTTCTTGGATGGCGTCCTCGAAAGATTCCGGAGCTCCTTCGAATAGAGCATTCACGGACAGTGCAGCAAGCAGATTGACATCATAATCATTTAGCCATTCCGGAAGTTTTCTTTCTCGAGAAGATCTACGAAGACGACTGGCGACGTGTGTATTCGAATTAAGTTCGCCACTATTTTCTTGTTCTTCCACGGTTTGATCATCGAACGAAGATAAAACGTCATCATCAGGTCGGAAATCATTAGATGCACCTTCAGCACCTTCAACGAACGGCAAAACCTGGACAGACGGACATTCATCGGCATCGATGTCTTTTTCAAAGTAAATTTTTGATTCATCGAAAACTACATTTCTCTTGAAAACAACTTTCTCTAATTTTGGATCCCACAGTCTATACCCATTTGGCGCATATCCAACCATGACCATCTTTTGACTTCGATCGTCAAGCTTACGGCGTTGTTCCTTATCCACATGAACGTGAGCAACACACCCAAAAAGTTTTATTTTTGAAAGATCAGGTGAATGTCCAAACCATTTTGTGGCAGGGAGAACGCCCTTTTCCAAAACTCTAGTTGGCCTTCGGTTAACGAGATATACCGCTGTGAAAAGAGCTTCACCCCAAAAAAGGACTTTGAAAGTTTGGAATCGGCAAGGAGACACCGAACTAGGTCAAGTAGTGTCCGATTAAACCTTTCGGCACAACCATTTTGTTGAGGAGTGCGGGGAATGGTGTACTCTACATTAATGCCCTTATCTTTTAAATAATTTTTGAAAACGTGAGACATATATTCTCCCCCAGAATCGCACCGTATTCTACTAATTTTTAAAGGGCCGAATTTCGTCTCGACAGCTGCTTGATATTCTTTAAATTTTTCGAATACCTGGTTCTTACTTTTCATGAGGTAAACGCTCGTAAAGTGTGACCAATGATCAATAAACGTGACGAAATATCGCATTCCATCATGGGTAGGCACCTCCATCGCTCCACAAACGTCTGTCGAAATTACTTCAAGAATTCTCTTAGCCTTGCGCTCATCTGGAAGACTGTTTAGTGGCTCTGTAGTTTGCTTACCTCGGAAGCACACCTCACATGGCATTTTTGAGGGGTAGGCCGAACTGTGACCCATGCGTCGGTGAACGAGGACATCATCACTGGAGAGCAGAGAGGTTAGATGCTCAGCGACAGTGAACTTGACAACGTAAAGATTATCGACATTCTCTTCTTCTAGTACAAGACAACCAGAGTTATCATGCACGCTGACAGTATTTTCATGAAATCTGACGGCTAGACCTTTTTGCTCTAAGCATCTAACAGAAAGAAGATTTTTCGTAAGACCTTCACATTCAATTACGTCTTCAATAATAACTGGTCGCCCACTTGGCAACGAGACGTGAAGCTTACCACATCGACGAGCATCCACCGAAACATTTCTTTTCGCAACGCGAATGGTAAAACCGACTGCTTCTGCATTCTGTAAAAATTTACCTGTATCTCTATCGACAAGGTGATGAGTTGACCCAGAGTCAACTACAAAGTTCAACGTTCGCCCACATTTATCCTGGAGAGTCTTCAAGTCATCGCTTGTTGTTAAAAATGATAACGGCACATTTGACGTTTTCACTTTTGAAACACCGGAAAAACCTTTGTTTTTATTATTGTTAGAACACTCGGACTTCTTGTGACCCTTCAAACCACAGCCAAAGCATTTCAACTTGAACTCCGAACTCACGGACGTTTTCTTAGGCAAAGGTTTTGACTTTTTTTGTCCAAGAAAACTCATGGTGTCTACTTCAGTTTTCATTTCTGAAAGAAAACGTTCATCTTCAGATAATAGCTGATTTTTAAGAAAATCGAGAGTGACAGAATTGGGGTCGCTGTCCCAAGTTCGGAAAACATGTGAATCCCTACCGAAGAAACACGCGTGTCACAAAGTTTTGCTGTGAAATAATAAAGGCCCGTTCACAAGCTCTACGTATGCGTTCAGTGGAGATTATGCAACCAAACAAAATTTTTATTAGTCCGGGAGCCCACCGTACCGTATGAAAAATCCGGGTCATATGATCGAGTCTGGCACCTGCGCTGGACGTTTTTTTATGGTCTAGGAGATGACTTTTCGGAGATTGCCAGACATTTTCCGTGGGAAAGGTGCTCACAACAGAACTAGCTGTTGGCAAACACACCTTATTGGCCTGCTTGAAAACGGCTGGCTAGGGTAAAAATTGATTCTTTGCAAACAATAAGCTAGAAAACCACCATCGCCTTCCAATATCGAATGAAACCCTGGCTACTAGTGATCCTCGAAATTTCACGTTTTCGCTGACGGCGCTATTTACAATAAAATTGGATGGCGGCGTCGGTTTTCGTAACGTATTGGTCGAGGGTAACGACTTTTTACTTTCGCCAGTCGTTTTCAAACCACCCAAAGGTGTGTTTGCCAAAGCTAGCTATGTTGTGAGCCCCTATGCCACGGAAAATGTCTGGCGATCTCAGAAGTGTCATCTCCTAGACCATAAAAAACGTCATGCGCAGGTGCCAGACACGATCAAATGACCCGGATTTTTCATACGGTGGGCTCCCGGACTATTTTCCTTCGAAAAATGATGCATTTTAAAAGGTTGCCTAGACCGGCCTAGACTTCACAGAACACATACATACAGCTCGTGAACGGTGCCTAAAAAATGTCTTTGTGTGTACTGGGCTTTAAAAGTACGTACAGACGGTGAGGATTTCCTGTTTAGGTCAACCCCACCGGCCGGCTGGAGCGTCTGGACCTGGCTTTGACTTCAGTTGAAGTCACCTTGAAGTCAACACACATCAGTTGAAGAACGCGCAGTCCACCTCAACTGATGTCGAAGTCTGGGCACACGCTCCGGCTGGCCGGTAGAGAAAATCTCACCGTGTGTTCGTACCCTATAACTGTAGGGGTTAAAGAGTCTGGGGGGAGGAGCTTCAGGAAGTTGAGCCTGGGGGGGCTATAGTACCAAAGCCCCCCTCTATCTCCGCCCATGACCGAACCAGCGAGCACCAAGGCGATAGATATAACGGGTGGCGCACCAAGAGCACTTTTCTTGGAACTGAGTAGGACTGCCTACGTCACTCAAAGACCAGAAAGTCTGATTGCCTGACCGTCTGATCGGTTTTATGGTTACTTTTCTCTTTCTTAAACGGTGCAAAGGGCCGTTTTTAGGGGGTAGGCAACCGCATAGGGGCCCCGTCTTGGAATAAAAATAATAACAACAAAATCTCAATCGAGAGAAAGTCCTGGAAATTGGGGTTTTACAGAGCTAAAATCCTAATAATTTGGTTTTTGAAGAATTCAGCCCCAACTTGGATTTTGAACCAAGTTCGGGGCCTAGACAGGGCCCGAAAACGAAGCAAGGACTTAAACTTCCCGTCCTTGGAAGAAGGATTTGAGAGAGAAACCGAGCCCTGGTCGTGGTGACCGCGAAGAGGAAGCTCCTGCTCTCCACAAAAAATTATTGTTTCGACTATAGGGACGAGTATTCGTCTGTTTTCCCGTCGAATTACGTCCTATGAGTATCAATTTGGGTGGCGACGTCCGTTTGTTCACCCCTCTGAATACTTTCATAAAGTTTTGCGCCTGTATCACACACGTTCTGTGGTATTCTGAAGTGCTGTGTGCCGACAATTTTTCAATTGAGTCCTTCCACTTGGAAAAACCACTCATTCTCTCGTGACTCCCTTTTGCAACACTTTCGCTGCCGAAAAATACGCAATAACGACAGTAGGCCGAGTCGATCTTCTTGGAGTAGCCTAACCATTCCCACCTATCGAGCCAACTATATCGTTGAATTGCTGAGAATTCACGAAAGTTTCGTCGATTTTTGTGACCGTTGGAGCATACGTTATTGCATTCACAGACAGCGGCTGAAGTTGAAGTCGACGGTTCCGCGGCGACTTCAATCTCTTCTTGTTCCGCTTTCTTTTTCTTTGAAGCTTTGGGAGTAGTGAAAAATTTGTCGAGGGTTCCCTGCTCATTGCTCAATAGTTTCAGTTCCCCTTTTCATGCTATTAAACAAATTAGTTTGTATTAAATCTGTACAATGCACTACCTCATGGCTCATGGTAGGTAAAATTACTTACGTTATGATCAACTGTCAACTAATCAACTAGAATAAACTAAAATAAAGCGAAAGCCACAGGAAAGAACTCATGAGTCTAAGCTTGTTAAATTTTGGGTAAATCAAAGGTCTTTAACGAAAAGTCATTTTAATAAAATGAATTGTTACAAGTCAAAACAAAGACTGAGAAGGGGAAAAATATAAACATATGTGCAATTAACAAAACGATAAATTAATAGCAAAGCCATTTCCACATGACTGTGACAAAGCTAGTATTCCACACATAACAGCGCGTCAGCTCGTGAGGGGGGGGGGGGTTCGAAGTAGCGTGAACAATTGGGTAAAAAATTGGTGCCGTAAGCGGAACTTTTACACCCCTTTCTCGTGCCTTCATCTTATTAGAGGGTTGGCTGAAAAAAATAGCATGACTTTAAAGGAACTGCTAAAGTCAATATTTTCAATCATTTCTTATGAAAGAGGGTATGATGACCGAAGAGCGAGGGCGGATCGTGAGGGAAGAGACAAGTTCCGATCTTCGGGCAAATTTGTCATTCGTCGTAACTCGCGGCCACGTGTTCGTTGGTTAAATTATACTTTATTTATTTATTCATTTATTTATTTGGTTGGGGGGGGGGTAGGGAGGTGGAAATGCATTTACGCACGGTGTGCCGGACTCCTGCCGAGCGACAGACTACCGGCTAAAACCACCCCCCTTTTTGGGGCATCGACTGCTAGAGGTCATGAGCCCATCAAATCTGTTGTTAATAACATAAGGTTGAAATCGACTGATTCATTGGGAGATTTTGACGATATTGTTTTGAAGTTAATTAACTATAGTGATCAAGTTGTGAGTTGTTTTGAGGATTTCAAATTTGATAAAAGTAATTAATCTCATGTAGGTAGCTGAATAGATGGCTTAGGGTCTGAGGTTTCTTTGACCGAAGTAACTCAACGTATGGAAAGCGATGCAGGCCGTGGTTTTCACGGGTATTTGCCCATTGGGGGCACTCAAGTATGTGTTCTGGTGTTAAGGGAACTTCGCAGTTTTCACAAGTTGGTCGATAGCGACCTATTAGGTGGTAGCTGTGAGTGGCTCTGGTATGGCGGATTCGAAGGCGGTTAAAGATTATTTCTTCTTTTCTATTGGTTTCTGGGAGGAAGATATCTTTCAAACTTGACAATTGCGGGAAGATAAGGCTTAATGTGGAGGAACTTGTCGCCCATTTTTCTTGCTGATTCATCCAAAGAGTTCGGGTGATATAGTTATTGTAGTCAGTTAACGGTAGAGGAGGGATAGTGAGGCTGGATAAAACGGAGGTGGATGAGGCGTCTTTTGCAAGGCGGTCCACTACCTCGTTGCCATGAATTTCGAAATGACTTGGAACCCACTTGAAACGGATAATTTTGCCGGCTGCAATTAATGACTGAAGGTCAAGATAGATTTTTCTGATAAGGGGATGGGTGGAAAATTTATCTTCCAAGGCTGTAAGAGCACTTGCGGAATCTGAGATAATGTAAAATTTTGAAGATGAATTGGTCTCGAGGCAAAAAAGGATAGCATAGCTTATGGCCTGGAGTTCTGCTGTAAATACAGTTGTGATAGGATGCTTCTCTTCAAACTTTTGGAACTAACTACAACCAATTACTTTAGCAGTCTCTTTTAATTGTCGAATGCATTTCGGGCACAACTGTGACCCCTCATCAGCAACTGACACCTTCTACTGCAAGTAACGCAACTCCATCGTGCTGGGAGAGCCAACGCCAAGAAATTTGTCTTTTAAAAAGAGCGAAACGTGCAAAATTGATTTTCAGAAGTAGCGAAATCCCGACAAATTCATTTTTCAAACTGCCCAAAACCTCGAAATTTGTTTTTTGCCCGAGGCAAAACCCACGAAATTGGTCTTTTAATAAAGTCAAACCGCAAGTGATGCGTTAGGCTCGGTGAGCGGGAGTCTTTACGTCCTCTCATTAGAAATGGTCCCACCATGGTTTAAAAGACTACGAAAGCGGCGTTTCAGGAGGCTTCAGGGCACTCCCCCCTTCATCGATGGGCGTAATTTAGACATTCACCTATTAGGTGGGCCTATGGGGTTGGAAACATTTGAAATTCACCCCGAAGAAAAGTTTGGAACCCCCGAAAACGAGTTTTTAGTGAGCCAGCTCAGGGATTTTTTTTTTTTTTTTTTGTGTGTGTGCAAAATCCGTGAAAATGGTTTTTGAATGAGGCAACCACGCCGGAATTGTGTTTACTGTGAATTACTACTCGTATTAGGATGTGGCCTATCTCACTTTCCTGTCGAGTTATGTTATGAGCGTTTGTTTCACAGAAAACGTACGTTTATACCAAAAACGTAAGTTTCTTGGGTTGAAATGCACTTTTCTTCAAAAGTGATGACAGTTTTAAAATCCAAGGTATGCCATTCCAATGGAATGAGACCAATTTCAATCGTCAATATTATCTAAAACGCGAAGAAACGTGGCGCTTTTGTCGCGCTGGTTCAATAAAAATATAGCCGCCACTGCTCTTCGGATCGTTGGACCCCACGAAAACTTCTCCCTTTTCTCAACTTTGCAATGGTTTACTTAAAATTTAATTTATCCAACTTCCTCTATGAGAAAATTTAAAGTATTAAAAACGCTGAATTCCTGAGTATTGCCCTCAAGAGCATGAGTTTGAATTTACTCTTTGGACGGCTGTACCGGCAGGCAGACTGTCAGTAGACTAGATTACACCCGACTTCCTTGCCTTGATGATTTTATACCGGTCATGATATTAATCGATTATTAGCACACATTTTAGGAGTTTTTTCCGTTTCATTTCATATTTGCTCTTGGAAGGAGTGGGATAATATTGGAATACGCTGTTGGAAATTAGAGAAAAAGGAAGAGCTTGTGTTGGGTTCAACGATCCGCAGAGGCAGAGTTATGAATTTGTCCTTTTCCCCCATATAATTATGTATTTGGATAACGTAATGCATGCATAAAGTTGCAGTCGTAGGAGCCTACATTGTCGGTCTTTCCTCGTTGAGGTGCGCCAAAACAACCGGTTTCGGCTACTAGCCGTCTTCAGCGTATGGAAATACAACTGAAACTCAACAACTGAAAACTGAGTTCAGTCGTACTTCTATACGCTGAAGATGGCGAATAGCCGAACCGGTTGGTTTTTGACGCACCTCAACGAGGGAAAACTGACAATGTATAGGCTCCTATGGATACAACTTTATGCATGCATTACTTACTAACCCTCGTAGTTTAAGCGATCTTATTAACAATATCAATTTGGATAAACATTAAAAATTTGCTGAGTCAGGGAATTTTGTTCTGGGAAAGCTTTAGACACCCTGTAAATAAAAAAATTGTTGAATTTTAACTCAATTAATACTATTTCATAAAAGGGTAATTTTTCCTTCTCACAATTTTTTCTTTCTTTCTTCAAACTGTTTCAGGATTGTCCGGACGCATGCAAATACTGTACGCAATAATTATGACAACTCGTTACTTCGACCTAATACAACATTACGACCCAATGTACGCGGCAACAGGTGCGTGTTACATAGCTGCGTCATTTCTCACTTGTTATTTGATGTATGGGAAATATAGTAAGACGCTCGAAAGAGAATTTGACTGTCTCTGGTAAGGTTTTTAATTGATTTTTTTAGGGATGTATTGAGTCATTTTTTGTTTAATTTTGTCGAATTTCAGGATAGAAACTTGCATTATTTCTAGCATCGCTTTAGCTCTTCTATACGTCGGCAAGATTTCGAATCCAATCAACGTTAGACAATAATCATGAACTAATTAATATTTTTATCTGCGTTTTCTGCTGTTTTAATGACAAAAATGACGTTATTATCGGTGTTTTTTTTCCAGGTATTTTGGACATTCAGTCGTTACCTCGAGGCAACCGTCGTTATTCCGCAAATTTACTTCGATTGTAAATCTTACAATAAGATAAACCGCGTCGTGCTTGTCTATATTTTCTTGTTGATCTGCTACCGAGCTTTGTACGTGTATCACTGGGTGACGACCGACCAATGGAACAGTTTTTTGGCTTATCCAGCCATCGCTCAGATTTGTGTTAGCGGTTTGTACTACTTCATCGTTCTCGTCTTCCCTTCTCGTAAATATTTTTATTGTTATTAATAATTGTTTGTTTGAGGTGATTGAAACGTTTTTTATTGTTGTGAAAAAGATAAACTGATTCCGCTTGAAGTTGAAAACTCTAGCGTGGTGGAGGGTGGTACATCGGCGGCGGCTGTAGAGGAGAAAGCTAGCCACCCTCAAATCAGCACCATTTGCCGAGGGTTGAACCGTCAGCAGAGTCTTTTGGAGACGCCATTTTTGACACGGAGTCAAACCAGTTCGAGTTCACTTGTCAAACTGGTCGTTGATCAGACTGGGTCTGACTCGGAGCCGTCGACGCCGTCACCTGGCGTGTCATCGAGGTTGAATCCAGTTTTTGGTCGAAATGGCAACGCTGTCGTGGGTGGACGAATGTCTGGACTGACGCTTCCGGTTCATAAAAGTTCGTCGCTTTGTAATTTGCAAGAGAGGGAGAACCGGGAAAGGTATTGATGGGTGGGAGGTCGGGCGGGAGGAGGCTGTGAATTTCAAGTCACGTTGTTTATGCCTACAATGTTTATTGATCATCTCAAAGTAAGGTAAGACAATTTTTTTTTATAACGCTGAAAACGGTGTCAAACTCACTTTTTGGTAAACCTGTCGATGGAAAAAAAAAAAAAAAAATTCCAACACTTCTGAAACTTTTTATTTTATTCTATAAACTTACCGTGCCGGGTATCTGTGTCGCGGTTCGTTGTAGTCCATCAAACCGGACACTGTCAGTTTCGAGTTGTGCGGTGGCAAACGGCGCTGAGCGCCAAAAAATGCTGTTATATAACCGATTACATT